>PVIC010022560.1:0-27597 GCA_004025085.1 Thryonomys swinderianus | reverse complement strand
GAAAGAAAGAAAGAAAAAGAAAGAAAGAAAGAAAGAAAGAAAGAAAGAAAAAGAAGGGAGGGGGGAGGGAGGAAGAGGGAAAGAAAGAAGGAAGGGAGGGAGGGAAGGAGGGAGGGGGATAGAAAAGGAAGAAAAACAAGAAAGGGAAACAAAATAATGGAAAAGTTTGATTTGGTAATGACCCAAATTGTCAGCTCTTTCCATCACCTCACAGACTAGACTGGTCATAAAACATTTTAAGATTATCACTGCCAGAAGGACATTCCTTGTGTGACAGACTTGTATGCTGATGTCTCTGTGCTGAGGAAGTGACCCTGGGATGTTGTCTTATCTGATTCTTACAATGACACCTAGCAAGTGAAAACATTCAGATATTTGTTGAATGACTAAATCAGCAAACCTGAGGATGAGGACATCGAGCCTGGGAGAGATGAATTTCCCTTTCAGTAACTGTTAGAGTCAGGATTTAAACCCAATCTCTACCTATATGAAAGCCAGAGCTATACAGCAAGCTATGCTGGGAGGAACTCCACAAAATAAGTCAAGGAGACATATTTTGCATGAACAGCTTGTAAATTTTTTTTTTTTTTTTTTTTGAGACAGGGTCTCGCTTTGTAGTTCAGGCTGGCTCTGAGCTCACTATGTAGCCTAGGCAAGCCTTGAATTCAGCAATCCTCCTATCTCTGCCTCCCAAGTGCTGGGATTACAGGCGTGAGCCCCCACGCCCAGTGAACAGTTTGTAATTTAAAGCAGTGATAAGCACAATAGTGTAGATACCAGCATCATGGTACTTATTGAAAATCTATGGTACACAAGACAGCCCAAGTACGTTGAGGCTCTACACTTAGGAGGAAAATATGAAAGTACAAACCTGAGGTCCTACACTCTTTGACAATTGGGCATTCTCTTATTTTCTGTTTTGTACTAGGTACCAGTGTTCCAGAACTGTGGCTGTTGTGCAAAATTTTGGTGTCTCACATACAATCCAAGGAATGGGCACTCTGAGTGATCATCCTGATTTCTGGCCACATTGCTATGTCTCAAATACAACAGCATTTGTGCCAATATTTACATAATTAAGTATATCTGCTTCTATTATTTTATACAATTAGATGGGGAACATTGAAATTAAAGAGTTGATAGGAAATTAAATCCTTCAAAGAACACAGTAGAAACAAAAATAAATTTTAAAAAACAGCTCATATATGAAGGAAGGATTGTATGTGTAATGTGTGAAATTTGTGCCAAAGGCAAAGTATAACTTTATATTTTCTGTTATGTCACTAATATGAACTTTCTTGGAATGAAGCCCATCAAGTTGTAAAACTTTCTATACCTGAATTATACATGTGTTTTCGGGACCATATTACACGTTGGAAAAATAAGATGAGGAAAAATACGTTAACAAATGCCAATAAGCTATGCATATTTATTGTAGCTACAGAAATTCAAATCTGAGTGGAAGCACAGAAGCCAGGAAGGCACTGAGAAGTAGGCTCAGACAGCAGGAAAGCCCTCTGGGGAAGGAAGCAGGGCAGAGCTAGGCTGGGCTGGGGGAGGATCCGAGTCCTTCCTAAGATGCAGAGGAGCAAGCAGGCCACGAGGCCGAATGGAGAGTGCACTTGGGAAGCTGTTAGAGGTCTCAGGAAAAAGTATCCCCATGTTAATACACTTAGAGATAATATCTGACATGTATGGTACTGGGAGCTGTACTTATCATCTGACAATTTTATACCTGCTTTTTTTAAAAAAATTGAGTTTATTGGTACCTTTTAAGTATACAGTGTGATTACATTCATCACTGAGAATTTGTACCTGTACCTGGTATATCTTGATTCCTCAAAAAACTAGGTTTAGTGGTCTCATAGAACCTGCTATTTGCCTGCTGGGTATATTCATGAAAGAATGAAAAGCATTATACCACAGTGACATATGTGGATCCATATGTGTTTCAAAAGCACAATTTGTAATTGCTAAATCTTGGAAACAGCACAAATGGTCATGAACTGGAGACTGGATAAAGAAGATGTGTGTGTGTGTTTTATAAAATAAAATGGAGTGTTACTCAGCCATAAATAATGATAAATTAGAGACATTTTATAGCTAAATAGATGCAAGTTTGTATTCAGAGGTACAATCCTAGGAAGCACTGTATGAAATTTTTCTATCACACTCTGCATGGGAAGTCTTCGCCACAAACCAGGACAAATTTATGCACATGCGACCCTTGTCCTCACACGGAGCCTTTGCCTTACAACAATCTTGCACTTGGTTGAAAACACTGCCACCAAGATCCTTTCAGGATCATAATTTTATAACAAAGAATTCTGTGTTGGCATTGTTCAGTAAGCTCCATAATTTATGTGGGTTATCTGACTATGAAAATGTGTAAGAAATTAATTTGATACTAATTGCTAATATTCACTTGATCAGGTGACACTAAAGATTCATATAAGTATTACTTAGGGGGAATCTTAAGAATGAATAAATTGGATATGTAAGTAAAACATCTTTAAAGCTTCATCATGAGATTCTAATAAATAAATAACAAAGTTAGCATTTCATTCACTGCCTAATCCCCCTTCTCTCCCAGAAGAAGATACTCAAATAAGAAAATCAGATGAATCTTTTTCATTCCTAAAATTTAGGACCAGATAAATGCAATTTCTCCAACCCCTACAGGTTTTCTTCCAGAGGACCCTGTTACCTTAGTCTTGCAATTTGTTTGAAATAAGTATTTTTTAAAGTAAGAAACTTCCATTTATTTCTAGGAACAAAAGAATTTTAACTGCTCTTTCTATCTTCCCACAGGATCTACTATCTATTGTCTCTTAGGGAAAATAACCTTTCCTCCTAGCAGAGACATGAATGGGAGTGGAAATGTAAGCCCTTAATTACTACAGATGTTACTTTATGGAATTTTTATTCCAGGGGAGCTGCAGAATGAAAAGCTTATGCCCTAGAGCCCCCTCCCTGTTCAATCTCTCTCTGGGTACTCGTCTAGCTAAAAGGCAGTTAAGACTCTAAAGCATGCTTGCAAAAGACCTGCAAATCTAATCCTTTCTCTTTGTCTTAAAATGATATGGAACTGTATACGAAGACCAAAATGAAAGGGTTTAGTGTGGGTTCGTGTATGTATGTGTGTGTGTGCTGTTTGACTCTGCACCGTGTGTTTTAGGAAATACACACAAAACTACAAAAGAAAAGCAGGTGGTGAACTCACTCCATCCATCTACAATATTTTTGTTCTTGTTTGAAAGCTTCAAGTCTTCCCTTCTGGATTCTAAATATGACCATCTTTTCTTAACACTGTTTTACAGCCATACGAGGCCGGATGGGGGCTGTTTCTATGAACACAAAGACAGCAGTGTAGAATGTTCACTTTGGGTTCATTCAGATTTAACTAAGTGAATGTCTGCTGTGAGCCTTTAGAGACTCTCTTCTCTCAAAGAATAAATGCAATAAAAGTCTGTTTTCTGTTGCTGCCGGCGCTTAGTGTCAAACCATGTTATGCTGCACCACCCAGCAGTGACAATTTCATTTTAATACATGGGGCACATTTTAACAAGCCAAAACAGTCCCAGCAAAGACAGGAGGTGCCAGGGGAAGGGCTGGGTGCTGCTCCGGCATTTTGTGTGGAAACAGAACAAAAGTAAAACCTAGCAAACTGTGTGTGGGGTGGTGGGGTGGTGTTTGAATAGCCATCTTTGAAAGAATGTGCCCATTTTCTTCTCAAGTTTCACAATGAACCGTTCTAAAATGCCAGCTCGAGCTATCTGAAATCTGGCACACGCTTCAGTTGAAACTGACACTAGCATTATCAAGTGAGTCTGAAAAGACAGCACACCAGACGCAGCTGCCTCTCCATGTCGCTTTCAGACAGGCCACTGAATCATTACAACTGCAACTATTCTTCCTGGGCGGTAACTGAGCCCCGCCGTGTCCCTCAGAAGAGCTGAGTGCCAGGCAAGCCATTCACCTGACAGTACATTAATTGGGCGCTTACAAGGCTCCAATCATTGTATAAAGCTTCAGGGTTTTCTGTTAGGTCTGATGTTTAAATACAAATACACATTATAGTTCTTGTTTGACCTTTTCTTCTTGTTTCAGTGCCTGGGAATGACTGGTTTCAGTCATTTGAAACACATTGTAGAATTATGTTGCCTTTTTTTTTTTTTAACAACAGTTACTAAGAGGAGTTGGATTTGGAGCCAATACAATTCTCACAGATGAACTACATCAGATGAGAGCTTGATCCAATATTAGTAAAATGTTTGGGGTCAAACTTAACCTGCAGAGGTACAAAGCTAGTTTGCAAAATCATTGGCAGTGTACCTATTTTACCTCAATAGAAAAATCTCTGTTTATATTCCTAAAGCTACAAGCATTATTAACCATGTATTTAGAACAAATCCATTTTGTCCTTTATTCTGGTTAATTAGAGGCTTCCCCGCTATTGTGAAATGTTTGTGGTTTTGCAATCACAGTCTCCATACAAATTACTGGCAATGCGAAGCACCCAGTGTTGCAAGCCAAGCATTCTCATTTCCGGTAAGATTTACGCAAAGATTCATTAAAATTTTTTTTAAGTATGAAAATGTGTGCTTTTTTAGTCTTCTCAAAAACAAATTATGTCATTTAGCTCTGAGTCCTTTGGGCTGGAAGGAATAATAGTGAGAACTAGGCATAAAGATGAGTAGAGGAGTTAAAATGTGCTTTCTTCCTCTCAGACACCTGACAGTCTTAGGCCTCAAGTGTCATGAATGTCACATAATAAAACAGAAAGACCTCTCGCCACTGCCTTCTTCAGGACCCCAGGCGTTCTGGTAGGGTTTTGCTCAGCATTACCATGTATTCTTCTTGGGAAATGAAACTCTGAATCATATTTCACTAATGAAACTCATCTCCAAAGTTTTTAGAATCCCCAAATTTCAGGTCTGAGACAGCAACTTCTACACTATGCAGAT
This sequence comes from Thryonomys swinderianus, assembly GCA_004025085.1. Classification (NCBI taxonomy): domain Eukaryota; kingdom Metazoa; phylum Chordata; class Mammalia; order Rodentia; family Thryonomyidae; genus Thryonomys; species Thryonomys swinderianus. Next base: position 22,630 of record PVIC010022560.1, on the reverse strand, counting down.
GAAAAAAACCAATTGTGGTGGTTCCCCTAAAGACTTGGCAGTGAATTAGTCTGGAGTAAACACCTGTCTCTTTACTCTCAGTTCTTATGGTTCCTGTGGGACTGGGGGCTCATCATTATCCAGATTCCTTACATACTGACTCATTTCAGGCTGCGTGCAGCTGATAGAACCTGTTATCTTCACACCATTCAGCCACTATTAACTAGAACAACTGTTCTTTAAAATGTTGATGTAGGGCCCCTGGGATTTAGCTCAGTGATTCTGGTGCCGGCCTAGCAAGCACAAGGTCTCTGGTTTGGTCTGGTAACCACATACAACAATGCTGGGCATGGTGACTCATGCCCACCAACAATCAATACCACATACCACAGTGCTTGGAGTGGGAGTGGAGGCTCATGCCTGTAATCCCAGTACTCTGGAGGCAGAGGCAGGAGGATTGCTGTGGGTTTGTGGCTTGCCTGGGCTACAGAGTGAGCTCAGGACCAGCCTGAACTACAAAGCAAGTCCTTGTCTCAAAACCAAAACCAAAACCAAAACCAAACAAAACAAAACACCCAAGGAAAGAAAGAAATGTTAATGCACAGCATTAGGATATGACAAAAAAAAAGCCCTTTTCAGTATTATTCTTCTCAAAAGGCCATGCACTGTATAGGTTCTATCATAAGAAAAACATCAAACAAACTCAGGTTTGGAAATGTAATCTAGGACACAGTCAGCCTATTTGAGGGACTGAAGAAAGCTCCAGAAATTGTCACAGACCAGAGCCAGTTGTGCGATGAGGTGACTAACTGCTGCTTGGTACCTTGGACTGGACCCTGGGACCAAAAAAGTAGTATTAACAGTGAAGGTGGAATTCAGTTAATAGTAATGCACTGAGGTCAATTTCTTAATTTTGACACCTGTGCCATGACAACATAAGGTGCCGGCCAGGAGGTAAATGTGTGCTTTCTATAAGAAAAGGTATTATCTTTATAACTTGCCTTTAGATATGAACTGGTTGCAAAAAGTTAAAGGTAAACTTAAAATATGACTAAATAAATTAGTCTCAATTATTGACAATTATAATACCAGCAGGTGGGAAACTGAAGCAGAAGAATCACCTGGCAAGACCCAGTCTCACAATATAAAACAGAAAGAGTTGGGGGATGGAGATAAGTGGCACAGAAGCCCTAAATTCAATCCCTCGTATCACTCTCAAAAAAAAAAAATCGCTGTACCATAAATTTAGGAGGAAACTATTTGTTTAAATTCCAATGTCTGGGCCCAGCCCAGGAGATTCTTATTAAATTGCTTTGGCATGAAGCCCAGCTACAACATTCTTAAAGCTAACTGGGTGATTCCAGCATACAACTTGTTGAAAGCTAGTATTCTGGAATTCGATGTCAGGTGTCTCAGATTAGAAACTGTGGGTTGAATGCTGGTCAACAAGTATCTTCTGTTTGGGCTGCAAATATCTTTTGAAATATGAAATGATTCCCCAATACGTAAAAGTTGGGAGCATTCATATGAAAATTTGGCTTGCTGACTCTTAAAAAGATGAGACAGTCTGACTCATACATTCTACATAGCAACCCTTTTTTAAAAAAATACATACATACATACATACATACTTACATGCATTTGGTTTTTTCCCAGGTTCTTGGCACAGTTCCTAAAACCATTAGAATTTCTTCAGTAACAAAAGTATCTTTTGTTATTCAGACCAGGAATTTCTCAACTGGAGTTTGATGCTACTGAAAGTGGTGTCCCAGAAACAGCTAGTCACAAGATCCAAGAGTTCGAACATTCAGCCCTATGTTGTAATCTCTGAAGAGTGGACAACAGCTAGAGAATGTACTCAATCACCCATGACCATCTTCATAAACGCCTTCACAAAATCTTCTAAACACCAGATTAGGAACTTCCATGTCAGTGCACATGTTGATACACTGGAAAGGAGGTGGCCTAGAACAGCCACAGAAGCTCAACCTGGCTTCCCTACACTTATTCAAATGTTATTTGAGGTTTAATTATTTATTAGTCATTGTGATTTCCCCAGTCTTCATGGAATGCCAGACAATAAAATGGAGATATTCTTTTTGTGTATGTTATCTATGTTACTGCTTCTAGAACAATTATTGAAAGCAGGAGAGTTCAAGAATATTTATCCAGCATAGTGAACTAATAAATATATTTTATGTATCAGTAATAGGCGGAGAATATTTAAGTAACTGGCCAAACAACACAGATAAGAGATGTAAAACTAAGGCAAATAAACTTATTTCTGATTCACAGAGAACTATGTTCATAATCACAAATATGTAGAGAAAGAGTGGGTTGGACCAGTTCATGGAAAGTTGAGTACAGGAAAGATACTAACTAAATACAGCTAAAACTTATAATCTCAAAGACATTCTTAAGTTTTCTTCTTTATTGGACAGAGGCATACTACATGCCTTAATCCTGCATAACCTTAGTGATGCTCCTAGAGTCCCAGTCATGCTTTGTGCTTATGGCAGGTACAGGGCAAAGAGATTTCAGAGGCCCTTAGCATATTAAATGATGTATTTTTAAACTAGAAATTCACTTTTGCATGGGTGATTTTTAGTACTCTGTTATCCACAATGGGAAACTTCTGGTGTACAGCCATGTCTATGAAGACATATATGTTTTATTTTCTTTTATAAGAACTTTATAAAGATATAAGGTATATGTGTGCTTGTGTTTATATATATATATATATATATATATATATATATAATTTATTTGCTCAGTTAGTTGATCTGGGCTCTGGATCTCTAATTTATTTTCTCAGTTAGTTGATCTGGGCTCTGGATCTCTAAAGTAGAAAGAATATTCTTCCTTCTCCATCCCTATTTGTGATTTTCTTATGGTGACACAAAGCCAAACATGTAAGGAGAAGAAATCAATGAAGAAAAGAGAAATATACAATGAAAGAACAAAAATGGTGAGCTGGCAGAAGTGCACTTCCTAGAGAACAGAAGTGTCCTTTCCTGGGACCACATCTGTTGGCAACAAGAAAAGAGATTGTAATTACCAAAAGTAAGGAAACATAGCCTTCTTCCCTGCAGTCTCAATAAACACAATTGTAACTGGTTTCTGTGAAAATACAGCTGTGGTTTGGTGATTACTAATCACTAAACGATACTTTAGAGATTTCTTTGCTCACATTTAATTTCCTGGTTGCCTATGTTTGAGATAGTAATGTCAAAAGAACTGCCAAATGTACAAGGGAGGAATTTTAATACATCGAAGGACTCAAGGTAGGTAAATTTATACAAACCAACCAACCAAAAAAAAAAAAAACATGTTTTGGTAAGATGCAACAGTCTTTTTAAAGGATCGCTTATTTGGCTGCAATCAAGTGTCGATACTTGCTTAATAATTTCCAGAAGTTTCTATACTCATTCTGAATAAACGAGGGGTAAGGGAAGCAGGGAGTAAGAAACATCAGGCAATAGAAAAGTCATTAAAATGTTAATGATATTCAAAGTCAGAAGTAGAAAAAAAGAATATTTTAAATTCACCATTTATGATATTCTTAATAAACATGCTAGTATTAGTCTGTCTATAACCACCACCACCACCATCATCATCATCATCACATTATTGAGTGAAAAGAAGAACTTCATTGATTCATATAGGAAACCTGCTCATTCAGAGGAAAAAGGTGAGACACAGGACTTCCCACGTATTAAAAGCCATTCGAACAAAGTGGCATGGGAATCAAATCAAGAGTACTAAACAGGATCAAAAATACTGCAAGACACAAAGATTTCTATGTTCACTGGTCTCTCACGCTCTTTAGCTCACTGGGGGACAGTAAATGCATTCTTGAAAGAGGTTCTGTTTCCAGATGTTAAAGCCTGATTAATCATGAATGCTCCCTGCCTGCCCCCCTTTCTTCTCTACTTCGGGTCATTCTTTACTAACCTCTCATCACACTCTTTCAATGGGAGTTTTGCTGGACAAACAGTCTCATGTTTCTGAGAATGGGAAACGGATAACATGAGCATCCAGCCAGCTCGCTCCAGACCCTGGCTGATTTATGCTATGATCTTCACCCTCTCAGACAAGGTAGGCAGCCCACGCTCACTCACTCTGCAGGAGTGGCCCGCCTGTCAGCACTGCCACCATAAACTTCTGTTTTCAGAGGTTTATGAGTTGGCTGTAAAATGCTGCCCAAGGATGGTATATCTTAGCAAGTTGTTTTAAGTTACAAGAGAGTAAAAAAACGCACACGCACAAAATAAAATAAAATAAAATGTCGTAACTTCAGACACTGTTTAGTGCTTCTGCAACTTTAAAAAAGCCCATAATTGTGCTGTCTGTGCACCCTGCTGGTATTCAAATCAATGCTTTGAAGTTCAGTGTTTTAAATATAAAATGAAGGCACTCCCGTTGCTTTGAAGAGATAGTTATCAAAGAAGTCTAATGTATAGCTTGCAAGTGAATAATAACGGATAATTCTCTACTGAATCAAAGGGATTTGAGAGTCTCTTGCACATGAATGGACAGCATCTGATGGTCAAGAGTGACCAATGGTACATTCAAAATGAAGCCCATACAAAGAATTATTCAGATTTTGTCAATTGAGATAGTCATTAATTGAAGAGATATACGCAAATATTTACTAGATACAGTTATAGGCTATTTGTTCTTGTCCTCCCAAGTCAATACATGAATTCTTTTAATCATTCTTGTGGCACTGTGAATTTTTTAAAGAAGAAACAATTTATAAATCAGAGTATCTGATGCTACTGTAGCTTTCTTTAATATTCTAGTAGTCTCTGTTTCAGGAACAGCTTATCACTGTCATCAAATGTTCCCTGCAAGCTGTCATAGTGAAAGAAAGAAAAAGAAGGGAAGAAAATGTTGAAGGATTTTATCTAATTATCACTGAAATTTTACTGAAGATGAGTTATGTGAAACATTATTATAGTTTCTAGAAATGGCAGCAAGGAGAATAAACCATGGTATCTGTCCGTGAGGAACAAGAAGGGGGATCGATTAGGAGGTGACACATTCGCAGAAGTGATGCGCACCAAAGGGTGTCACTTCCGTCGGAGAGATGTGTCCCTGTGGTGCAGTGGGCCTCGGGGTGTGAGCTCCAGACCACAAGGGCAGCGTCACCTGGGAACTCGAATGCTCTGCACCCTACCCCGGACCTGTGGAGTCGGAAACACTTTGAAAGACTCAGCAAGCTGTTTCTACAGACCTTCCGGATGATCCTGAAGTCTGGACGTGATGCAGTTCCCAATGGTTTCTAAACTTTACAGAGCAGCAGAGTCACCTGAACTGCTTGTGGATATAGACCTAGCATCACCGCCAGACTCACCATCAGCATCCTGATTCTGTGACTCGGTAACAGGAAAAGTCTTCCTTTCTAAGGAGTTCTTAGGTGATGCCCAAGCTGCTGAGTTGGGATTTGCGTGAATGATGCATAATGCCAATGATTTACCCATCCACTTACCCAACAATGGGAAAATGGAACACAATTATACAATCTAATCACTGCAGACAAAAGTTAAATACCGAATTAATTGTGATTATGATAGATTTCCATCAAAGGAGTTAAACACCACATTTACAGGACTAAAGCTTTTATAAGACTAGCTACATTTGCTCCGCCTTGGGTTGGAGGTTAGTGAAGGGTACTTGAAGAAAAATGTTCCAGTTAGTAGCAGAGAGCTGAGTAGGCAGAAGTTAGGAGAACAGTCAAGGGACCTGTCAGCAGTCAAGGCGGGGAGTGTGTGCCCTGGTCACCGAGGCAAGAAGAGCCAAGGACAGAAGGCGAGGGATGCCAGGGATGACGCTGGAATGGCTGGCCTCTAACACCATCCGGGTCACACCGAAGGCTATAAAACAGGACGGGGATGTGCTTGGATTTGAATTGGAAGGCACACTGTCACTGTGGCTTCTATATCCAAAATGCACTGGAGGAGAAAGCTGCATTCACAGAAGGGATCAAATACCAGTTTAAAATTTCTACCTCTCCTCAGTTCCTAAGGAAAATTAATTTTGTAAGTTTTATTCTTCCATGAGATCATACACGATTGCTCAGTTTTTATCTTACACTGTGTATCATTCAGCTTTTCACACAGAAGACTATGCTTCACTTTCAGCAAACTAAAGCAGGCAGCAAAGGCCCATGGGAGAGAAGTGGTCATGTATCTTCAGGCTGGATGCACTTTTGCACACTGTCCAAGTCTATATTTTGCAATCATGACTTCAGTTACTTAGAATGTGAAAATCTTTGGAAATAGCACATTTAAAGAAGTAAAAATGACTCCCTAATCCGACATGACTGTGCCCTTTAGGGGAGCAGATTATGACGCCAACCTGTGCAGAAAGCAGACCTCATGATAGCATAAGGAGAAGAAATCCTTCTACAAACCAAAGAGAAGGCTCCACACACAAAAAAAATCAAGACACTGTGATCTGACTTCCAGTCTCCAGAATCATAAGAAAATAAATTTCTGTTATTTTAAACACCTAGTCTAAAGGATTTTGTTTCGGCATCCCTAGCAAACTAATATACATTGTAACAACAAAATAATTCACCATTGATTTTAGGGACTGTATTATCCTGGCGAATAAGAAATGTGTATTTATTTCTCAGTAGAAGTGCAAGTAAATGTGAATTAATTAATTAGAGCTTTAGGAGGACAGGGATGGGGGCGAAGCCAATGGAATGTGGATATCATGTAAAGGAAGACATAGCTATAATTTTGGTAAATTCCCACACCCTTGATGCTTCTGAAAGCAGGCTGTACAGCACTGAGCATGACTATACTGGCAAAATTCAGAGACCTAATTGGTGTCATCCACTCTGACTTATCCATGAAAATCAATAGTTTGTAAGTTGTGAAAGAATGAAGTCCTCATGCATACATTCAGCTGAGGAGAGATTTCATCATTCAGCTTATTTTTATTCTTATCGTCATGTGCAGATCTTTGAAACGTGTACTGGTCTGCTGTGTACTGGACAAAAGGAATTTGAAAGCATGGTTTATGATCCCAACAAAAGTCAACTTGGAGGTCAATTAACATTTCCATGACATTTGTTATCTTCCACTGTGGGTGAGAGGTTGGTTCAGAATGCTTTCCAAGTAGTGGCAGGTGGACACACCTGTGTCCTGTGTCCTGACTGCCAAATGACATTTAATATCCATCTACTCTTCCATGTCACAGCTGGCTGGAGACACACAGAAGCACACTGAGTCACGGAGATGAAGATTTTAATTTTCTTTTTGCCATGGAGAAGTTTCTTTTCCCCTGTGGTTTCTCTAGCTTGGATTTTCATGAAATCATAGCAGGTACAACTATTTTCACTTTATTCCTGGCTGACATCCTCCATTGTAAACATTCTCTTCAAGTTAAAATGAGAACTACTCTCTTTTTTTTTCTGTTTCATTTCCAGCAATTGAAAGATTTACAAATTGATTTGATTTACAAATTGATTTCTTTTCTTTTTTGAGACAAGGTCTCACTTTGCAGTTCAGGCTGGCCCTGAGCTTACTATGTAGCCCAGGCAAGGCTCAAACTCCCAGCAATCCTCCTGCCTCTGCCTCCTGAGTACTGGGATTACAGGTGTGAGCCACCATGCCAGCCACTATTGTATGTGGTTACCAGAGATTGAACTCTGGACCTTGTGCTTACCAGGCAGACACCAGAACCACTGAGCTAAATCCCTGGCCCCTGATTTGTTTTCCTGTTCTGCCTAGAATATACACCCAGGACCTTCTTGATACAAATGCTTCCTTGACCTCACCTTATATACCTGAGTTCTGTGGGACTGCCCAATTACCGCTGCTTCTCTAAATTTTTCCACTTTCCTCTCTTCTTACTATTCTTCTTTGGAAATCAATGCAAAAATATTTGGTTCCTCTGCTTACTAAAAAAGCTCATTCATTTTGGGATACTGGACTTTTATTTTCCCTGGCTGTGGTTGGCATCACCTGATTGTGTTGATTTGCAAGCACTGGACAGGTATGCCAATCATTGTGACTTGAGTCACATAAACATGCTCTATGTGTATATTTTAGTAAGCACAATGAATTAATAATTATGTTGGATTCTTTGGCTTAAAGCAAAATAAAGAGAGATGAAAGATTCTATGTTATTTTTGTATTTTATTTTGCATATTCTATTTTGTGTGTATGCCCTAGATTTAGAAAATAATAGGGTTAGACAGAAATAATGGAAAAATAGGGTACAAACAGGTTACACATGGAGAGTTTTACCTGGCAAAGCCAACGCCTCTGCTCACTCCATTAGCATCTCTTAGTATTCGCGTGGAAATGACATGTCCGAATGGTTTGAGCATGTTCTCCAGTTCCTGCTCATCCATAGAAATCGGGAGATTTGAGATGTACAGATTTGTTGGGTCTTGCTCTTGTTGCTAAGGGATAAAAGAAACAAATCCAATGAGTTCTGAATGTTGAGGAATATTGCACAAATGGACTAGGTTTTGTTTGAATTGTAATTTTGATTCTAATCTCCATTCTTTTAAAGTGTATTGTGGGAGAACCACTTCTTACCGAATTCCTTTTCTGTGCAAAATGTTTTTCATAGAAATAATCTCAGTGAGGGAAACCAATCTCTGTCCAACCTTCCTTAGAAAAGACTAATAAGCGTTCTTTACAGAAGAGCTCAGGTGGAATGTGCATTCCTTCACTTACTATAGATATGCTGCGCCCACACCACCACTGAACACCTAACTCTACAGAGGTCCTGAACCCTAACATGCAATGTGTTCACACCTGAGTTCTTAACGTGCGTCACAGCATTAACTTTTTTTTAATTGGTACATTATATATACACATCACAATTACACTCCACATTGAACATTTGTAACAGTACATGACACAACTTAATTCTCATTATTCCCCCTCCCCTACCTACCCTACCTCCCCCTACCCGTTATATACACAAGCATTGTTTCCTTTTTTACCATCAATTTTTCTTTGTTCATTATTTACTCCTAAACCCCATATATGTGAATATTTACTATTTCAGCATATCAATCATGCATCCTAGCACACATTTATAACTTCAGTTTCCCATATCAGAGAAAATATATGATATTTACCCATCTATGACCTATTTATTTCACTTATGAGTATGTCCTGAAGGTACATCCATTTGAGTATAAATGATTCAATCTCATCACCCATTGGCTTAGGGAAAGACTTTATGAACAAAATCTCTGTGGCACGAGAACTACCAGAAGAAATAAACAAATGGGATCTCCTATTAAAAAAGCATCTGCAGGGCCGGGGGGTTAGCTCAGTGGTTCCGGTGCCTGCCTCGCAAGTGCAAGGTCCTGAGTTGGATCCCCGGTAACCACATACAATGCTGGGTGTGGAGACTCACGGCCACAAGCAATCAGTACCACATACCACAGTGCCGGATGTGGTAGTTCACGCCTGTAATCCCAGCACTCGGGAGGCAGAGGCAGGAGGATTGCTGAGTTCCAGGCTTGCCTGGGCTACATAGTGAGCTCAGGGCCAGCCTGGACTACAAAGCGAGACCCTGTCTCAAAAAAAACCAAAAAACAAAACAAACAAACAAACAAACAAAAAAGCTTCTACACAGCAAAAGAAACCATCAGCAGAGCAAAAAGGCAACCAACAATATGAGAAAAATCTTTACCAGTAATTCCTCAGACAAAGGGATACTATGTAGAATATATAAAGAGCTTAAAAAAATCAGTCCCCCCAAATTTAAAGTCCCAGTTCAAAAATGGGCATCTGAAATGAACAGACACTTTTCAGAGGAAGAAGTAAAAGCAGCTAAGAAGCATACGAAGAAATGCTCAACAGCACTGGCCATTCAAGAGATGCAGATGAAAAGAACTCTGAGATTTCATCTCAATCCATGAAAATGGCTGCTATCTTGAAATCAGCCAGCAACAAATGCTGCTGAAGTTGTGGAGAAAAAGGAACCCTTTTCCACTGTTGGTGGGAATGTAGACTAGTACAACCATTATGGAGATCAGTGTGGAGACTCCTCAAAAACCTAAGATTTGACGTTCCATTTGATCCTGCTATTGCCCTGATAGGAATGTACTCCAAAGAATTACAAGATTCCTATCACAGTGACATATGTGCACCCATGTTTATAACAGCTCAGCTTGTGATAGCTAAATCTTAGAAACAACCAAATGCCCACCAACTCTAGACTGGATAAAGATGTATGTATGTGTGTGTGGTTTTTTTTTTAATAAAATGGAGTATTACTCTGGGGGTAACTTAAAGTTTAAAATATAATGAAGTTTGTTTTAATTTCTTTTTCCTGTTTTACGGGTTCATGGACAGAAGATCTGACTCTTGGACATGGTGGCCATTGTTAAGTAAAATAAGAGGTACTTAAACACCACCCCTGCAGTTCAATTACAATTGCTCAATAGTGAAACTGACCAAATGACTAACAGGTGAGTAGCATGTTCCACATGTAGACACTACAGAAAGGGAAAACTGGCAATCTTGGCAGGATGGAGCAAAGCACAGAAACTACTACTCAGGATGGTGTGCAATTTAAAATGTGATTTATTCTTATAAAATCATTTCTGGATTTTTCTATTTAATATTTTTAGTCTGTGGTCATTCATTATAATTGAAAGTCCAGAAAGCAAACCACTGACAAGGGGTTTGCTATTGTTCTCTTTTCTATTATTCTTATAACTGCTTTTACTATTACTGCTCTAACCATCCTTTTTAGTTCATAATATTGAATTTAGTGAGGCATTGTTCTAAGCATTTGTGATGCATTGTTTTACTTAATATTTCCAGTAAATATAATTATAACTTTATACATTACACAGCTGATCCCTAACTCTTTCACAATACAGAGCTCACAAATGTCAACAGCCAAGGTAGATACAAGGGCTAATAACTAGGCTCCGGGGCTTCACTGCTCTGTTATACCGCCTCCCATGGACAGGTGGATCTGATAGTATAGTCCCAGAACTGCATCATCAGCCTCGGGATTACGTGGGAGGTTGGAAGTTCTAACACTCTGGACCCACCTATAACTGTTAAATCAGAAACTCTGCCTGTTGATCAAACTATGTGTTTTGACAAGGCCTCCAGATGATCCTAATAACTGCTTAGATTTGAGAATTTCTTTCCTTGACCGAGCATAAATATTTCTATGCAAATGAGAATATGATGTCTATCATTTCTAGTTCAACAGCAATAATGCTTAAATAAGCATTGTTTAATAGAATGGAAGTGACAATTGCTAGCATTACTTCTATGGGTAAATGTCCTCAATTCTTAAGCAAATTGATAAGTTTTAAGTTATATTGCTAGAATAAAGTAACCAAGACATGATAATCACAATATCAAAACATAGCAGGCATTCAAATTTACCATTCTGTTTTTTTGTTTTTGTTTTTCTTTTTTGCTTTTGAGACAGGGTCTCGCTTTGTAGTTCAGACGGGCCCTGAGCTCACTATGGTGCCCAGGCAAGCCACCGCAAACTCAGCAATCCTCCTGTCTCTGCCTCCCGAGTGCTGGGATGACAGGCATGAGCCACCACATCCGGCATTGTGGTATGCGGTGTTGATTGTTGGTGGGCGTGAGTCTCCACACCCAGTATTATATGTAGTTACCGGGGATCGAACTCAGGACCTTGCGCTTGCGAGGCAGGTGCCGGAACCACTGAGCTAACCCTCCGGCCCTACCATTCTGTTTTAACTTTAAAAATAAGCTAAACTTCAAGGATAAATAAAATATTAACTTATAAAAGACATTCTAAAAATTTGCTGCAATGAAATATTAACTTAGAAAATATAGTTACACAAAGAAAATTTACAATAAGCAGCATTTTAATATTTTATGCCAAAAAAGTTTTAGTACTAAACTAATTCTATCATTTTTAATATCTTTAAATAATCAGATAGGTCATAATACTTTTTTGAGATTTGATATGAATATGATACATTGTCGGGTTCGTTTTTTTTTAAATTTGTTATTCTTCAACATAGAAAATTGTCAAAATCAACATGTAATCTATTTGAAATAGCCAAATATAGCTTTAAATTTAGTAATATTGCATATATAAAAATGTACAATTATCTTAGATGCACACTCACCACTATCACTAATAAACAACATGGTTTTAGAAAACAGATATAACATTATTTTTTTCTTAATGGTTATGAGATTTTTCTTGTTCTTCTTTGATGAAAAATGGTGATGTTGCAGTTACTGAATATAATAATGAATCTTATTTACATAAAACTTTCAACTTTCATAGTATTTTACTTTCTACCACTTATTTTAATCTTCCCCTCATCATTCCAAAGTTAGTTTGGCAAATATCATTATATTTATTGGATAATGAGGAAGTGAAGGCATAAAAGATTCATCATCTTGCCCAAGGACAATCTGATAATTAGTGACAGAGTTAGAATTAGATTTTGTGGCCAAGTTTCCTATCTCCCAATTCAGTCTACTTTTTACCAGCCTCCTGTGTTTCCCAAGCTTCAATCATTTGCATATCAGATCTTAGAAATTTTTGCCAGTCACGTACTATTTATTTAAAAGTGTTCCTTTAAATCAACATATCTTCAGGGCTTGAATAAACTCATTTAAAACATACTTGTTGTTGGTATCCTAACTAAAAAGGCAGTGCCACTATAAATAGAAGGTTACTACATATAGGAACAGTGAAGAAATTAACGTTATTAAATTATAGTTAGTTTGTTTACAGACGCTTTGTCTTCACTGACTCTGTTACAAAGGGGATTCTTAATTAAAAGAGGTGTTAGAAGCATATTAGCAGTAGAATGAGAGGGTTTTTTAATGGAATTAAAGAAAACTAGGAAGAATCAAAATTGAACACAGGACGATTTTTTTTTTTTTGAGACAGGGTCTCCCTTTGTAGTTCAGGCTGGCCCTGAGCTCACTACGTAGCCCAGGCAAGCCTCCAACTCAGCAATTCTCCTGCCTCTGTCTCCTGAGTGCTGGGATTACAGGCGTGAGCCACCACGCCCGGCACTGTGGTATGTGGTATTGATGGCTGGCGGGCATGAGTCTCCATGCCCAGCATTGTATGTGGTTACCAGGATCGAACTCAGGACCTTGTGCTTGGGAGGCAGGTGCCAGAACCACTGAGCTAAATCTCCGACCCAAGGACAACTTTTTTATGTTGTAATTTTTTGATTGTGCAGGCCTAGATCTACCCACGTTCCATGAAAACTACACCAAGAAATACACCGCCCCCCATTCTCACCTTGGGGCTCCATGTGACAACCCAGGATGTAACAATGAATGAGCATCAGCACACGCCATCCCCTAAATGTGTTGGCATCTGTCTAATATTATGTACCCCTTTTCCCTCCTGGAGCTAAATACCCACAAGCAACCCACCTAACAACCCCGTGTGTTGTCATGTTCTCTAAGCAGGAGCATATCAGGTTTTTCTAAGTCAAATCAATTTGAAAATTCCCTAAGCATTTCAGCTACTACAAATGATGTAATGTACACGTGCAGGGTTTAGGACATAAGAGATTGGCCAATAAGCTATTTTCTGAATCCAAATTCAAATGACAGGACTTGTTAATCTGTATTCACAGAGACAATATAACATTGGCTGGGGTCTTTCCTTAATTTGTATGCACAGAAAGCATACAGCTTTGGGCAATGTTATTCATTAAGTAATTTTTGTCCTTTGAAATGCAGTATGAATCTGGAGTATGCTGGTTGACAATAGAATTTGTGCAGAATTAATTTTAAAATAGCACAGGGGTGTATAGTTGTACTTTGAGCTGTATTTACCTATCAGATAAAATGTATCACCATTTTCAAAAGTTTGACTGGAATCATGAGGCAGTGAATTCTCAATTTTTCAGAAAAAAAATGTTTCATGGGATAACTACAATGTAAAAGAGCTTTTAAATTTTTTTCCATTAAAATATTGGTATATTTTAGGCATATATTCTGATCACATTCATCATTTGGAATTTGTACCCATGACCTGATGTGTCTTGGTTCTTATTTTTCCCACCCCTTCACCCCTTTGCTTCTGTGTATTCCTTCATTGCTCATGTTTTTCTTTTCTTTCTTTCCTTTTCCCTGCCCTCTCTGCCTAGTTATCCTTCCCCTTTGAACAATTTCTTCCTATTTTACAATATCTATTATTCATTTGGTCTTCATTTAAACTTTTAGTTTCTTGCACCAAAGAAATAGCTTGGTATTTTCTGTTGTGTGCCCTGTTTATTTCACTTGAGAGAAGGGCCTTAAGGTGCATCCATCTAGTTATAAATGTCTCAAGTTCATCATTCTTTATGGCCAAGTAGTACTCTATGACATAAACAAACCTCATCTTCTTTATCCAATCATCAGTTAGTTTGTGGGCATTTGAGCTGATTCCAGAATTTAGCTAATACAAACTGTGCTGCTATGAGTACTTTTAATTGTACTTCTACTTGTGCTTCTCATTCTTTGAGACCACAGCAAACAGAATAGCTGGGTCAAATGGAACCTCTAATTCTAGTTTTTTGAGGACTTTCTACGCTGATTTGCACAGTGGATGCACTAGTCGATATTTTCCCCAACAATGGAGGAGGGTTCCTTTCTTGCCACAGCCTCGCCAGCATTTGTTGTTGGTTAATTTCTTGATAGCAATCATCCTTTCTGGAGTTTGATGGAACCTGAGTTTTTTTCATTGGCATCTCTCAAATGACCAGTGATGTTGAACATTTTTTAGTGTTTTTTTTGCTATTTCTTCTTCCTCCTCTGAAAACTGTCTGTTCATTTCATTTCAGATGCCCATTTTTCAATGGGGTCTTTAGACTTGGGGCTCTGAGTGTTTTACATTCTTTGTATATTCTAGATAGTCCTTTGTTTGTGGAACAGCTATGACATTATTCTTTTCAAATATTGAGCATTGTCTCTCACTCTGTTGGTGGCTTCTTTTGCTGTGCAGAAGCTTTTTAATGAGATAAGATACCAGTTGTTGATTCTTTGTGCTAGTTCCTATGCAAGAGAAGTTCTGTTCATAGTCTTTTCCTTACCTGTGTCTTCAAGAAAAATTTATTAATCCACATTTTTTCAGAACATGTAGTTCCATAGTCCACCTAAGGACGCATCTTGTCAAAACTCATCATTTAATAAATGGAAGGAATAGAATCTAGCAGGATTACACAGGGCTATTCAAATGCTTAGTAACTGGCTAGAAATAGAACCCTTGTCCTTTTAATCCTTATGCAACTTTCCTCCCTCAATTTAGGACAGTAACTTTATTCTTAAAATTCAATGACAAATAGCAATTCATGATTCAAATGACTTTAACAAAGCTAAATGTTAATTATCTCTGAATTTCATGTTTTATTCACATTTGGGTATTCAGCAACTTAATTTGATATACAGATTTAAGGATAGAAAAAAAACAGCCTTAGCTAGCTAGCATTCTAAATATAACTTCAACTGAATGCTGTGCAGTATTTATAAAGGTCTAAATCTACAAATTATACTTCCATTACATTTAACTGACAGTGTCACCCTAAGTAACTGCCCTGCTTTGGTCTCTACATTTTTTCATCTGTGTTTAGGGATTTCTGAAACATTATTTAAATTTCAAAGTTTATGAGAGGAAGAAGAGTATTTTCTCTATTGTTAATGGAAACAGATATTTGTCATTTTACTTTGGCACGCACACACACACACACACACACAATTTTCCCCCTGAAATGACTGTCTTTTTCTCCTAGCTTTTCATGTATGGAAGCTACCCATGCACTTAGCACATACTCATTTCCCAGCAGTGAGCAGCATCTCAGAACATGGGGAGAAGTAAAGGTGGTCACACAAATGAGACTTAGAAGGAGAAAAGGTCACAGCTCGTGTCTTGATCAAAAACTATATTTGGAGCTCTGTGTCTGAACGTGCACTGTGGGTATTATATAAATGCCATTCTAGAAAAGGCTGTGAGAAGATCAAAATATCATAATTATTAATCATCTGATAACTCTGATGTTTAATGAAACTACATTCAAATACTAAGGAAATAGTAGTATTAAAAAGAAACTTTTGCCGGGCTTGGTGGCTCCAGCCTGTAATTCCAGCACTCGGGAGGCAGAGGCAGGAGGACTGCTGAGTTTGAGACTTGTCTGGGCTACATAGTGAGCTCAGGACCAGCCTGACCTACAAAGTGAGACCCTGTCTCAAGAAAAAAAAAAAAAAAGACAGAAACTTCAGAGCAGTGTTTCTCAAGGTACCTCATTAGGGTCCATTTTTATTTTTAATGCAAAAAATTAATAGGAAATGCAATAAATTAATAGAAAAGCAACAGAAAATAGGAAAATGCAAGTTCCAGCTTTTTATTATTTGATTCAACTGAGATATATCAATATAGATCTATCAATAAAACCCTAACCCTATATATATATCTCTATAGATATATAGATATATCTGTATATCTATATAGATGTCTAGATAGATATATCTATCTAGATATATCTCTATTGAATATATATATATACTAATACATAGCTATATAGATATATATATATCTGTTGAATCAAAAAATATATATATATAATATAAAATAATCTATATCTGTATCTATCTATCTATATCTATATATATAATATATATCACATTGTGGGTCAGTTGCCATGTTAATCTCCAGTTTTATAACAGGCTTTAAACGTTTATTCTAAACTTCTCAATGCACTTCAATGGACAGAAAACAGCCAGAAAAACAGGAATAGTAGTGTTTTAGGGGATGATATTATTTTTCACTATGTAAAGTAACATTCTATGTATCTTAGTAAGTTATTACTTCTTTGTTACTTTATATCAAGTCCTCTTCAAATCTTAAAATTCTATGTCTCCAATACACAACCATTTTTTTCACTGTTAGGTCAATGTCTCAAAATGTTTGTCCTGAATAGGAGAGCAGTGAACATCAGAAAGCATCCTGAGGGGCTTTCAGCCAACTATAAAGGAAAAACACAACTCTAGCCATCCTAAAAACTGAAACCACAAGATGTCACCTCATTCTGAAAAAAAAAAAGGCTTCTATGAAAAAACACTAAATGTAAGAAGTTTGGTAAGATGTGGAGAAAGGAAACCTTTTCACACTGTGATGGGAATGTAAATGACTACAGCTATTATGTAAAACATCACATGATCCTACAATTCTACTGCAGTGTGTATGTGTGTGTACATATATATATGTAAGTATGTATACATGTATACATATATATACATGTATATATACATACACACAGACACATATTATATATATATTGGAAATGAACTCAGTGTGCAGAGTTCATCAAGAACATCTAAATTCCTTCAGTTATTACAAAATTAATTATATAGTCACAAAAAGGAAAGAACTTTAGTGTTTATCAACTGATAATGGTTAAAGAAAATGTGGTACATGTACACTATAAAATATTCAGTCCTGTGATTTGTGACAAGGTGGATAGAACTATCATGCCAAGCGAAATAAGTCAGAAAAAGAAAAACAAGTACCTATGATTTACTCGGATGTGAAGTTTAAAATAGTTGCTCTCAAAGAAGCTGAGTGTAGAATGGTAGGTATAAAAGATTTGGGTGAAGTTGTGAGATGAGTGCTAATTTACAGTTATAAGTGGGAATCAAAACGTATCGTGTTTAAACTTAAAACTTGTTACAATAAAAGACACAATGGCATTAATCTTTCTCAAAACATCCCTAGATACAAATACACTTATTCTATTGTTCTCATCACTTTCTGAAGCAGTTCTGCAAATCCTCTTTCATGAGTGTATGAGATGTGATAAAAATGTGGTTAACTGTGTGGCTGCGTGTTGTTCAGTGGAAAGACAGCTTGTAACACCATTACTGAGACTCTTCATCCACTTTATTCCATGAACCTGGCACTGTGCAACTTCTGAGTTTTGCACAAAGTTAAATGAACATAAAATATAAATGTTCTGAATGGAACTACTTTAGTAACTGTAACTACTTTAGTGTAACTAAAGACATCTACCAAAGACAATTTCAGAAAGTGGCAAGGATGATATGATGAGTGTGTTCATCGCAAAGAGGAATATATTGAGAGGGATCCATGTTAATGTGTTTTTCACTCTGATAATTCAAGAATTTTTAAAAATATCCACTATTTTTGATCATACATAGAAACAAGCAGTTCTGTAGTGCTTTCTCACAGTGGGATGACTATAAGCAATAGTAATATACTATACCTTTCAAAAGCTTAAAAGGGGGGAGGAGATTTAGCTCAGTGGTTCCAGTGCCTGCCTGGCAAACACAAGGTCCCTGGTTCAACCCCCCATAACCACATACAATACTGGGTGGGGTGACTCATACCAGCAATCAGTACCACATATCACAATGCAGGGTTTGGTGGCTCATGCCTATAATCCTAGCACTCAGGAGGCAGAGGCAGGAGGATTGCTGAGTTCGAGGCTTGCCTGGGCTACATAGTGAGCTCAGGGCCAGCCTGAACTACAAAGTGAGACCCTGTCTCAAAAAAAAAAAAAAAAAAGGTAAAAAAGTATCTTAAAATTTTCACCATGCAGAAATGAGAATGTTTGGGGATACAGGCGTCACATGATACAAATATTATACGATGGCTATACATATCAAAATATCGACCATTTTTCTATTTTTATCTATCAGTTAAAATATATTTTATATAAACTTGGAACAAAAATACACATGGAGAGAAATGTTCACATAGACCTACCTCATACAGAGCAGAAATCTGTAACACTGAAAGTGTTACAGACCTAGTTACAGATCTAGTGTCATTTTATAGCATGTAGTTTTTTAACTGGCCACATTATATAGACAGGGAAAGAGTTATTATATGAACTCTGAAAATAAGAAAACTTGTTTTAAGAGAGAACGAGGCTGGCCAGTACACAGGTGATGTCAAAAGAGGTATTTTGAATTCTGATCAAGCCTTTGAAGATTGCCTACAAATATTAATATTCAGGCATGTTCAGTAACATACGTGTGTGATAGTTAATTGTATGTATCATTATGACCTGGTCCTGAGTGCCTAAGTAGTGGATCACACATTATTCTGTGTGATTCTGTGAAAGTATTTTTGAATAAGTTTAACATTCCAATAAATAGACTATTAAAGCAGATCATCCAACCTAATAGAGCTGGGCTTCAACCAATCATTTGAAGACAAAGACTGGAGTAAAACAGGAAGGCTGACACTCCTGAGAGAATTCTTCCTCATGACTGACTCAAGATGCAACATCATTTTTTTCCCACTTCTCTCAGATTCAAGAATGGATCATCAACTCCCTGGTCTTTAGTCTGCCTGACTGTGGACAGAAACTACACAGGTGGTGCTCTGGACTCCCAGTTGGCCAGCTAAAGATTTTGGAGCTTGTGAGCCCTGTCATCTCATAAGTCAATTCCATATAATAAATTGAGAAGGTGAAAGACAGTGAGAGAGAGAGAGAGAGAGAGAGAGAGAGAGAGAGAGAGAGAGAGAGAGAGAGAGAGAGAGAGAGAGAGAGAGAGAGAGAGAGAGAGAGAGAGAGAGAGAGAGAGAGAGAGAGAGAGACAATGACAGAGACAGAGACAGGGAAATAGAGAAAGAGGGAGAGAGATACTGGTTTATAGGCTTCATTTCTTCAGAGAATCCTGACTAATGCTGTGTGTTAATGCTGTCATCTCTGCGTGGCTGTGACACAATGAAGCCATATTTTCATTTCACATTCACACTAGGGCTCCTAATTCCCTTGCCAGAAGGCCTTTGCCTGTGCTGAAGTAGTGAGACACACAGTCTTAACCTAAGACTGAAGCTCCTAATTAAACATCAAGGCAAGTGCAGTAAAGGACAAGGGGTATAGAGAAGGACTGCTCAGAAGAAAACTTGGAGCCCTAAGTGGCCCTTGTGACATGTCCTCTCTCTTGTTTGCTAAGTGACGTTCTCCAGCTTTCTCCCTTCACTGAAAAAGTGAGGGTGTTTTCTCTTTTACTAATTCTGCATCCTGATGGAGTTAGAGGGAGATGACAGCTAATTTTTCTTTGCAAAACATCCATCATTTTTGTCTTGAAATAATAACAAAAATATCCCTAAGAAATACCATTTTATACTAAACTTGTTATTAGTTCAGATTTAATATCAGCACAAAACTGGGGTTGTGCCTTTTGGTTTAGCTCCAGGCTTTAGTTCTGGAGAACGATGGGCAGGAGACTGACTGTGAAACGGGGCCCGGGTTTCCTACAGCCTAGGGCACCGGTCACCGGCGCTGCTCCTTAAGGCTGGGCTGGCGTTCCTTCCAGCTCACGGGAGCAGATCCACACTGGGAAGAGCAGTGTGTGGCGAGGGAGCCTCTGGAGTCTGCATGACTGACCTGGAGTCACTTGTGGTCCGGGACAGGGAGCCAGATTGGGTTCCTGGCTTGCCTTGACTTCTCCCTCCACATGCACCTCATGAACTTGAGCCCAGTGTCACCAGTTATCAGCCCTGACGTGATGATTTCTCCTGTGAGAAAATGCTAAGTTAACATCTCACAATATTGAGCTCTCTCTATAGTGTTATTGTAATATATGACTATATCACAAAGACATTTAGTTTTATTCTCAGGGTTCTGATGGTCAAAAATGAGAAACAGAAACAAAACCATAGAGAATTACTCAATATTGTAAATACACAACACATTTTCTCAGCCTAAATCATGGTTGTGAAGGGTTCAAAGGTTACATACTTTATCTGCTTCTGTGACTTCTAGGACAGAAAGCTGCTACCTGAGTTGTTGCTAATGACCATGATCCTCCTTCCAAAAACTGTGGAATTTTTGAAATAGCATAGATATGGCCATAAATTTATTATGATAGTCTATTAATTTTATGTTGAATAATCACCACAACAAATATAGAACTGAGGCAGGACATTTTCGTGCCTTCTGCCTAAAATATGACAGCTCAGACTAGCTAACGCTCAGACTTTTATTTGGTATAGTACATAATGTATCGCTGACATGCAAGGATGTTAGAGTCATGAAGTTCTGCTCAAGGAGAATCAGTCCCGCTGCAGTCTACGGAAATGACAAGCCCAGAAGGCAGCACACGGAGGACACCTAGGATCCATGAGAGAGCTCGTGTGAGGGGCGCTACATTCCAAAGGATGAGGGCTACGAAATTCAGTTAAAAACTAGTTTCCAACAAACTAATAAATAACATTTTGAGCATAATTATACCTCAAATATTTAATAGGAAATACAGTAGAAATATCCATTTTCCAATAGGATTGATGTTTTACATAAATTAAGATTGGTACTAGTACCTATAAATGGTATAAAGCTAGCTAGTATTTACTCTGCATTTACAATATGCCAATACTATGATTTAAAGTAAATTAAATTATGTTTTCTACCTTAAAATAATCTTAGAACTGGATTCTATTAATATCTCCGTTTTCTATCTGAGGAAGTAGAAGATATAAAAACTATATTATTACTCAAGGTCACACAGCTTTTGATACTAGAATTCAAATCCAAACTGATTTCAGACATATGTATATAGTGTATATTTAATGGCTGGATTATAATTTTTTTCCCTGAAAGATTCAAGTAAAAATCCCTTGTTGGTTGTGTTCCTACAGGTGTTTAAACTAAACTACAGGTGCTAAGCTGCCTAGCAACACAATCCAGCTTCCTAGCAATATGAATGTTAGGCATAATGAAGAAATAAGTCAGAAAAACAGAACTCCAGGTTAAGTCTTATTTTTAAATCTGGAGAAATAAAACTTTCAATATCAAGAAAAACATGCCCGTCTAATTTTAACTTCTGCTACATATGGATAAATTTAAGTATAAATGTTCAACATGTAGAAACTAAAAATTACAGCTTTCTATACAAAATACTCTGTTTTGTTGTCATTTTACTTGAATCTACTTTTATTGCTAAATCTACTTTTATCACTAAATAACATTTTGAGAATAATTATACCTCAAATATTTAATGGGAAATACAGTAGAAATATTCATTTTCAAATATGATTGAATGTCAATTTCAATGTCAATTTCAGAGGTGTTCGGTTCTAATTCTTAATATATTCATGAAGAAAATATGGAAGTGTGTGTGTTTGTGTGTGTGTTACTGGGATTTTGACCTAGAGTTTTCACCTTGAGCTATGTTTCAGTCTTCTGCATTTTATTTTATTTATTTTGAAACAGAGCTAAACTTGCTAAAATGCCAAGCTGACTAGGCTGGAGGTGAACTTGTGATCCTGCTGCCTCAGCCTTGCAGACTGCTAGGGTTACAGGTGTGCACCACCAGACCTGTCTTTGCTTTCATCTTCTATAATAACATTATCTTCTTGGTAGAGAACAGAAAAAGAGAAGATGTAACAATAAGTTGAAGATGTTCTAATGAGGTGACTGTCACAAACCCATTATTAGCTTTTATTTGGCACATATTTTATTCTCATTAAAACTCATCAGCGAGAAGGATGTCTTATTCTTAACATAATTCAATATCAAATTAGATGATTTCACCAAGAGTGAATAGATTTCAAGGAAGAAAATGCCTACATATCAACCTTCCCCTCAGCTGTAGGTTTTCTACTTGTAGGAGGCCTGAGATTCAGTACAGTAGAATGCTGGAACAGTTGGTGATTCTTTTTCTCTCTC
>PVIC010022559.1:0-27829 GCA_004025085.1 Thryonomys swinderianus | reverse complement strand
GGTCTGATAAAACCGTCACACGTATTTTCTCAACAAAGCCAGCTAAACTAGCTCAGGAAAAATATTGGTGGTTGGTACTTGTCAGTGATAGATTCTAGATATTTCTGTGGCAGGAAGGTGACATAGCATATTTTTGAAGTTTGTATTAAAGCCATTAATATTCATGACATGTTTTATAAATCAGCTATCAGAACACATCCATTTATTTTATTGAAGTTTATTGGAGGATGGGCAGTCAAAGCTCATTTATTTCTGTACTGTCTTTTCTACTTTTGTTCCATAATGACAGGCAGAATCTGTAGGTCACAAGGTTAAAATATTTACTCCCTGGCTCTTTGCAGAAAGAGTGTGCTCACCCTGAGGTAGTATGCACCTCTCTGAGGACTGTTTTAGTTCCTCATTTGTCAGTTCATGCGCTTAAGACCTGGGGTGCCGGGCGTTGGGACAGGAGCTGGGCCCAGAGAGGTGCATTCTCAGGTATTGGCACCAGGGAGCTCACTGAGGCCATGGAAAGTGTTTTCTGTACAGCAAGAGAATCATACTCTCTAGCAGAAAGGTCTGTAATGCAAAAGGAGAGATTATCTCACAATTAAAGACTCTGCTTGAAAGGCTGATGCCTTCAGGAAGTTACTTAGCCTTTATCTCTTCATTCAAGTGTGGAAGATCTGGACTTTCAAGCTCAGGGAAAATGTGTAAGAATTTAGGGAAACAAATGCAAAAGCCAAGCAAAAGGTTGCTGTGAAACTCAGGGTTGATCTGCAAATCTTTTCCTGCTTTCCAGAAACGTGTCTTTCTCTAAAAAATGTTTACTGTTGGCTGACGAGAAAGCTCAATGATGGACGATGACTATAAAGTCTCTTTCTTCTCCAGGAAGGGAGGCTTGGTGGGTGAGGGAGAGGCAGTCAGTCAGCACACTGTGCTGCCCAGGCAGTAGCAAACCTAATGGAACGGAACAGTCTGATTCCTGGGAGATTCTTGCAGCCATTCTGATTTTATAACCACGTCATAGGCTTTTCCCATGAGAATCTGCAGCGGGACGTTCAGAATTCCCCACTGAGAGGCAGTTATGTAAGAACCAGTTTTGTAAGAAGAGACTCCTGTATTTTCCGTTTTCTATTCGCCATCTGTCTGTCTGGCCCACGGGGCTAGGAGTGGGCGTGGATGGTCCCCACAACGACGTCCCACAAAGCGTGGCCGCACGGGGTGCATCTGGGTTGCAGTATCGACTGCAGAGCACAGTGAGGGGTCGGAGCTGCAGTGGGTCATTTCCTGTGGCGCCAGATGTGAAGGAATGGGGGGCCTTAGACACAGGGCAGGGGCCAGCTGTCTCTGTAGAGGTCGCTTGGCTCTAATCACAATTTTCTTTTCATTGTGGCTACAGACCTATCCTCTGGCTTCACGGGATTTTCACCTTGCTCCAAGCTCTCTGGGTCTCTTTTTCTGTGTTTCTAAGAACCTTCCCCCCTCTTCCTATATTTATTGCAAGATTTCAGCATTTTTCCACATTCACTGAAGGATAAAGATTGATCACTCTAACTGTAAGTGAGACTGTCCTTTTAGGGATAATGATATCATATCAACAATAGTAATTCTACATGTACCTCTATTTCTCTTTCATTTTTTACCTTTAAATCCTACACATTTTCTGGCCTGATCTTTCGATGATAATGATGATGATGATGATGATGATGATGATGGTGGTGGTGGTGATCACAATTATTGTGCATCAGTAATTCTGCAAGGTCTTCAGAGGTGACCAGCATGGATTCAAGGACCGGACAGTTGGCTGATACAGAATCTTCCTGGGATGTTGTCCAATTACCCCCATCCCCTGCTTTGTGGGAGAACTCAGTTTGGGGAGCTGTCTCTTTCCCCAAAGTAGATAACTGTGTATCTACACTCTCACACGTGTATTACACATGTTCCCTCTGATCTTCCTGTTTCTGTCTCCCTGTGATTTTCTGTCCCTCCAGAGTTGCCGCTGGAGTTTATCAAAGACTGTCGGAACTTCCAGGTAACCTGAGGCTCAGTTTTTGATCTCTCCTTTTTCTCTTCTACCTGTGACTCAATTGCCGGCACTGTGCCATCTGCCCCTCAAGAGAGGTAACAGGTGAATCTCAAGCTTAAAGCAAAAGCAACATACACTTCCTGTCCAAGACTTTGATGCTGATAGATCCAGACGGTCTGCCCTGAGGCAGCACAGACGTGCAGAAAATAAACATGATTTTAGATTAAGTTTTATCGAGCAGTTTGAGTGAAGCTTGCAGGGAAGTGGGGATTAGATAGTTGGGGGAATTCTCATCTGCAGAAAGCTCTGAGAACTCAGTACCAAATGTATTCATTGCTGTGTCGATTTTGGGGGGACGCTAGGATTCACACACAGAGTGCAAAATTCCGTACTTAGATAATGGCCACTGATTTATTGATTAGATTGGAAGAGTGAGGAAATCTGCTTGTTTCATTGCTAGCAACATATCGGTTCTTTCCAAATGTTGGGGTACAGAGGATGAAAGAAGGAAGGAAGCTTTAGTTTTCCCTTCATGACGTGTATATATAATGTACCAATAAAGATAATTTTTAAAAAAAGAAGTGATGGCTGGAAGTCAGCGTCATTATGTATAGATAACTTTTCTTTTAGCAAAATAAATAAATACATGTCACAGTGTAACAATCGAGGTTTCACAGATACCAGGGAATCGGCAAATATTAATCCGCTCACTGATCCATTAGCAGATCCATTCCTCTGCATAGGACATGTCCATCAAGCCGTCTGTCCCTGTGTCGTGGACACTCCCAATGGCACATCCACCTACTGGTCCATCCATCAGCTATAAATCACCCATACATCCGCTCTCTGCCAATGCTCCCACGGATCCGTCATCTGGGTCCCTGTCCACAGGTCCATCTGTTCGTGTATCTTTTTTGTTTGTTTTTTTTTTGTTTTGAGACAGGGTCTCACTTTGTAGTTCAGGCTGGCCCTGAGCTCACTGTGGAGCCCAGGCAAGCCTGGAACTCAGCAATCCTCCTGCCTCTGCCTCCCGAGTGCTGGGATGACAGGCGTGAGCCACCGCGCCCGGCACTCTGTGTCATTTGTATCTTAAGGTCCATCAGGGATCAGAAACCGGGGAGCAGCGTGAGGCGGCCCGCGGCCACGAACAGCACTGGGCCTCGCGTCCTTCTTCCCAGGGGGCAGCAGAGTCAGCGGCCCCGTTATGAGGAGTCAACATCTCTGCTCCGGATGAGACTTCTGAAGGAGACGTTGAAGCCCTCACAGATAACCTCACCAAACGGCAGAAAGATTCACTTGGGTAGGAGAAATACTCATCAGGAGGAGAGTTCCGATTTCTCCATACCTTCCCGGATCTTACCGTCTTTGCAAATGCATTCACAATACCCCTCTGCAGCGTGGTGTGACAGTCCCTGGGGTTTTGATGTGCATTTTCCTAACAACCGGTGACACTGAACATCTTTCCTTTTATCTCTGTGTCACTGTAACCTTCTCTGAGATGTGCCTGTGGAGGCCTTCTGCCTCCGTCAAACTGACTTATTGATCGTCTCTGCTGCTGACAGTCAGCTCAGCTCTGGCCAACCAACTCGGTGCCCACCGGGTGTCTAGCTCCAGGCATGTGGAGGGCTAATTCCTATTTCAGAGTCGTTTCTCCTGGCTGGGATTTCAGTCGTTTTATGCTGTATTTCCCCAGAGTATTCCTCTCAGTCATGTTGGATAATCAGGTTTAAGTTTTAATTAAACAACTGTCATTTGCTTGCTTCCTCTGTAGTAACTTGATGTTACATTAAATTTTCATCTGGCTTAGACTGGATGAAAAGATCCTCTCAGATGACAAAGAAAGGCTCTTAGCAGTTTAGGGCTCAATCAGGCAGAGATCCCCCCAAAGGCTGAGAGCAATCTGTGCAAAAGAGAGATGAGGGTGGACACAGAAACTAACTGTTCCTCAGCATCCATCCCTGTCGTGAGCACAGGCCAGGCTGGATTGGTGGACGTCTGCAGCAGAAGACAGAAAACAGTTTTAGTTTTTGGGTTTTCTTTTTCTTCTTTTTTGGTCCCTTCTCTTCATCTGTCTCAGCCTTCCAATCAAATTACATGCACAACAGAGTATTTGACTTCATCCTAAAGCTCACTGAGGCCTCCTCTGTCTCTGTCTCCCTCCCTCTCCTCCGCCTCCACCACTGCTGACATCTTTAGACCCTCCTCTTGCTTAATTTTGCATAGTTTCCTTTGGCACGTTACAGGTGTACTAATCTTTTCTTCGGTGTCTGTCCTTTCACCTCAGATAGTATAGTTTTCATCTCTACAAACTTAGTTTGAGTCTTTTCCTCTTCTCCCAAGTCTTTACTTATTCTTGGGAGGCTGAGAGTGAAATGAGGAGAGTGCCCTTGTGTGCTGTTTCCTGCATCTGTGTCTACGCAAAGCTGATTTCCAGTAATTGTGTTCTTCCTCTATGCTCATATGATTTCCCTTCCTTTTAAAATGTTTGGTAGTTTTCTATTAGACATAAGACACTGTGGACTTACCTTGCTGAGTGCTGGATATTTTTTCATTTCTATAAATATTCTTACAGTTTGTTCTAGAACACATTTAAATTACTTGAAAATAGTTTGGCCATTTGGGATCTTGTTTTATAATTTGTTCCTTAAAAGTGGAGCAGCTTTTAGTCTAGTCCAAAGATAATGATTCCCCACTGCAGAGGCAAGCATCTCTGAGTATTTACCACAGCCCCATAAATCACAAGCTGGAAACTTAGTTTGTGATAATTAATGTAGTTTCTCTCTGTTGGTTGAAAATGTCTACGGGGGGGGGGGATCTTTAACATTTGTATTTCTTCTTGTTGTTGTTCCTTACTGACTAACATAATGTTTTTGTGTAGAGCTCATTAGTCAAGAGACTTTAAAATGCCAATAACAGAAGATGCAATTCTCACTGCTTCAAAGTGATCACCCCATCCAGTGGGCAGCCGCTGTCACAATCACAGACACAAGACCCAGTGGTCAAGTGCCGTTCACCGGGTGAGGCTCCCTCCGTCCCACAGCTCTGGTCTCCTGTGCTCGGAACTCACTCTCAGGAAGACTTCTGCCCAGAGAGCCTTCTAGCCCTGCCTCACCTGAACCCATAGGCTTTAGAAAGCTGTGTGGGAAAATAATACCATAAAATAGTTCTATCCTTTAGTTTAGTTATATATGAAATATTTAAATTGCATTGGATCCAGTTACCACCATCCAGCAAAAAGAACTTTTTTTTTTTTTTTTTTTTTTTTTTTTGAGACAGGGTCTCGCTTTGTAGTTCAGGCTGGCCCTGAGCTCAAACTCAGCAATCCTCCTGTCTCTGCCTCCCAAGTGCTGGGATGACAGGCAGGTATGTGGTACTGATTGCTGGTGGGCGTGAGTCATCACACCCACCATTGTTGTATATGGCTACTGGGGATCGAACTCAGGACCTTGCGCTTGTGAGGCAAGCGCTGGAACCACTGAACTAAATCTCTGGCCCAAAAAAGAACATCTTAATGTGTGTCTCAGCTGGCACATGTGCTGTGGCTAACCCGAAACCCTTCTAAGCAGCACGAGCCCTAATGGCACGACGGCTCCTGAAAGGCTGGCACCTGAAAGAGAACCACAGGGTTGCTGCTGAAACATTCAGGGTCCATTGGCTCTGCATGGCATAGCCCTCCCTGCCCATAGGCACTGACCTCGCCCATTTGGCCAGAGATTATCGTCATTAAGGGCACCCTCAGTAAGTCTGCAAAGATGCCTCCCTTGTTCATAACTTTGTCTGACACTTCTGTTACTTTTCCTTTGTCCCAACTTCCCGGGTATCTTGATTCCACTGTGACATTCAGGTGCCCACATGCTATTTCCTAGGAGGGGCTGGAGCACTGGCGGGTACAGACGGGCCTCGCCTCTTTGGATTTCCCACCTGCGCGCCCCAAGGGGCCCTGGAAAAAAGTGTGCATTCCAAGAACAAATGACTGAGGGAGATTTATACATGTGTACAAATGCCAGAAGCTCTCTCGCTGGCCTGACTGCCGTTGAGTTCAAAATTGCTATTTGCTATTGACAAGAAGCAATTGTGTGCAACTTTAAAATCAATGAAAATCAAATCACCTGAAAAATTAGTGAATGATAGTATTTACCTCATTCAGGCGATTATAAGAATACTCATAAAAATCCAAAACTATCCGGCAGCCAATAAAGTAAATCCACAGTGTCTAAAGAACATTAATTAGTCATCGTGTAAAAAGGATCCTTCCTGGGAACCTAGCCCTTTTTGCATTCTAATCAGAATATTTACCGTGTCGACAACTTCCGCTCTGTTTTAGGTTAGGCCGCACGCTCATTTGGAAAGTGGTCGGGGACGCGATCAGCCACCGGGCTGAGACTCAGACTCCAAACCATAAAAGTGTCGAGATGCGCCTGTGTTTTGCAGACCTGCCTGCGAGGTCACGCGCGGCCCTGTCGTCCAGTTCCGGCTTCGCTGCCTTCGCTATTTCCCACTGGAACTGGCTCCGTCACGCCTCGGTTTCTCGAGCTAAACCTGCTAACGACAGTGGCTGAAAGGGCCGTGAGTTGACTGGGTGCTGACCGGGCTGGGCAACCTCTGCGTGAGGGTCGTCTGCTAACGGCCTCAGCCAGCTGGTCTGGAAAAGGCCGTCCTTCCCCTCACAGGCGTGATGAGAGAACAGAGATACAAACAGGAGGGGCTTTACCTTTTGTCGGTCACATGTGTGACACGTGCCTTCTAGCACAGAGCGTCACGTGGCCCCAGCCAGCTCCCTCTCTCCCTTGCTTGTCTCCTCTGCAGTCCACGGCCTCAGGCCTCCTCGTGGCGGGAGGCTGTCACGTGGGCCGTAGGTGGGCCGAGAGAAAGTGGGGAGTGTGCTGAGCTGGCCTTGGGGAAGGCTTCGGTTTCCCGCTCAGAAGGGCCTAGAGCAGGGCTGACACACCCTCGCCTGGCGCCCCGTCCTTCCCATGCTGGCTGAACAGCGCCCTGGCTGGTGGGCACCTTCTTGTTCTGTAGACCAGCTACAGAAATGCCATCCTGACCTCACCGACCCGTCGGCCACACATTCCTCCTCCCTCCTGGCCGAGAGGGCTTGCTTCAGTGGCTGATCTAAGGACTCTGCCCAGTTTTCTTCACCGCAGTTGGGCCTAACTCCTGCCGGGAGCCTGGAGCCCGACGTGGACTGTGGTGTGCCGGGGACCCGGTGCTTTACCTCGGTCCGACACACCGGGCGAGTGCCGGGATCCAAAGGCTGGTTCCCCCAGCTCGGGAAACGCATGGCGTCGCCTGCGGGAAGCTCTCAGCCCAGGTGCAGACATGATAACACAACGCTGTGCGTGTGATTACGAACTGTGGGAGTGTATGCAG
This sequence comes from Thryonomys swinderianus, assembly GCA_004025085.1. Taxonomy (NCBI): domain Eukaryota; kingdom Metazoa; phylum Chordata; class Mammalia; order Rodentia; family Thryonomyidae; genus Thryonomys; species Thryonomys swinderianus. The sequence goes on along the minus strand of PVIC010022559.1, from coordinate 20,448 downwards.
AGAAGACTGAACACTGGGAGAATAATAATTTGGGAACAACTTAGAGGAAAAGGTACTGAATTGTTTCCTTCTTCATCTTCTTTCTTCTTTCTTCTTCTTCCTCTTCTTTCTTCTTCTGTCTTCTTCATCTTCTTCCTTCTTCTTCTACTTCTTTCTTCTTCTTCGTCCTCTTCTTTCTTCTTCTTCGTCCTCTTCTTTCTTCTTCTTCTTCATCTTCTCTTCTTTCTTCTTCTTCCTCTTCTTCTTCTACTTCTTCCTCTTCTTTCTTCTTCCTCTTCTTTCTTCTTCTTCTTCCTCCTCCTCCTCCTCCTTCTTCTTCTTTTGAGGGAGACTCACTCTGTGGCTCAAGTTGGCCTTGAAATTTCAGTTACCCTCCTGGCTCAGCCTCCCGAGTGCTAAGGTTACAGACGTGCGACCCCACGCCAGCTATCTCTTAACCTTCTAAGAGCCCCAGCTTGGGGAGCTTTGGATACAGACTGTGCCTGATGAGGCGAGGGGGCTGTAAATTGCTAGCGGGGAATTCTCCTGCACACGTGTTGATATTCTGATTGGCCCCCTTTTGTGTTGTGTGTGTGTGTTTTATGTGTGTGTGTGTGTGTGTGTGGCTGTGCTTTTTAATCTGGGCCAATAACAGCATCACATTCACCACTTCAAGAAGCAGGTGGCCGATGGCACAGCAGACGCCTGCAGCCCCTCCGACTGGCGCGCGTGGGGCGTCTCGGGGGTGGTGGGCGAGGCAGGGCGACTGCAGCTCCTGCCCGGAGACCGCCCGACATGCCCGCCGCCCTCACGCTCCTCTCCCTCAGACTCCGTGCCGCCAGGCGCGTGTCCTTGCTGCTCGCGTGTCCTTGTGGGCCTCTGACATTTCACGGTGCCGGTGGAGGTGGGTCCCGCGTGGCCCTGCACCAGCGACCTCGCCTCCTCCGTGGGTCCTCCGTGTTGGGGCCAGGCTCCTTCTCTGCCTCCCCGAGGGTAGAGTCTGTGGACACGGCCAGCACCCGGAGAGGGCGCTGCTTCCTCTGCTTGAAGTAGCCGCCTGGGGAGGCAGCTGGCTTCCACAGCGAGGCGCGGCGGTCCAGCCACGGCCTGCAGTCTGCCTGCCCCCTGGACCGCGCCCGCTCCTCCCTTCCCGACCTACTCTGCCTGCATCGAGGCCAAAGGCGGGTCAGGCCACCAGGACACGAGGGGCGGGTCGCTGCAGGGCCGCGCTCAGGAGGCCCTCTGCAAGAATGTTTCCAAAAGACGCTCACACACCACACACACGCCCGCCATTTCCACGAGTGACTTTCATTTTTCTTTTATACGAGTTTTTACGAGTGCATGCAGATACTGTAAGACAATGCAATTCACGTGGGAGGTTGATACACATACTTAATGTGCCTTAAGCGATCTCAGTCCTTTCACCCCGTCCCTCTGCGCTCTCTCTCCCCTGTCTCCTTCCTCAGCTCTACAAGTCTGTCATCTGGTTTCCCGTTTGTTTGTCTTCTCATCTAAGGGAAATCATGCGATGCATAATTTTCTAAGTCTGGCTGCTTTCATCTGTCATGGGGGTTCCAGCCATTGTCCTGCAAATAACGCAATTTTATTCGTTTTATAGCCAATGCCTTTCCATTTTGTATGCGCTCCGCGTCTCCTCTGTTGACTCATCTGTTGATGGGTTTCTAGGACGCTCTTATAGTTGGCTATTACGGACTGTGCTGTCACAGACATCCCTGTGCATGTGTCACTATAAAACGCTGCCTCTAATTTTTCTGGAATATGTGAGAGTGGCCTAGCCACATCAAATGATCATTCTGCTTAGCTTTGGAGGACTTAACAATAAACTTTATCTTCATTTCAGAATCATAAAGCCCATTTAATAATAAGTCATATGCCCCATCTTTTTTGGTACACATTAAAATAAAACAATTATAGAAATGAAAGGGTGTCCATGTCTTGATTGAAGTTAATTTGAGTATTAACCCCTTCCTTCAGGAGGGGTTTCCTCATGGTTTTCACTATATCTGGTTTTTGTCTTTAAAATCATTAGCATCCAGCTCACGGCTCTTTTTAAGTTGTTTCCAAAGATCTATTTGAACCACAATATTTTGTGTTTCCTAACTTTTATACATACTCTTCGGGCTTTTCATTTTGTAACAGAAGCTTTAGAAGTTAGTTCTTAGAGAAAAGAGCTGGGGTTTCAGAAACAATCATTCTCCTTTAACTTTTTTTTTAAACTCTTTTTTTTTAAAGCTCCTTTTACTCAGTCATTTTAGAAAAAAGATAACAATAATTTGAAGACCCATACTTCCTCATATTTCAGCTGCTGCTGTACAGAAGCTAAATTTAAATTTGCCTCTGTCTTAAGAATTTCAAGTTAGAGAAGCCTTGAAGTTTCTCCCTCCAGTATGAAAGATTTAATGGGAATTAATTTCCCCTTGCAGTGTAAAAGTAAAGCTAGTGACATGGGAAGGAAGAAACTTAAGTTATAGATGGTCTTGGTATAGAGAAAGGATATTTCTCAGAAATACTGCAAAATCGTTTTGACTTGAAACCCCCAGCTGAGCGTGACATATTTCTGACTGCGAGGTCTTCATTTGTCATGGGGCTAAAGTTGAATTCATGCCGGAACTGTCCGCAGGCTCTATGTATCTGCGTGTCATGCGAAGCTTAAACAAATGGAGCAACCTGAAAACCTTCCAGCATTCAGAGATCTGCACCGGCCTGAGGCCGTCATCTGTTGGGGGTGGGGGTGGGGGTGGGGGCGTAGATGTAGCCAGCTGCGGGTGGGCCGGGTCCCCGTGGCTTGTCCTTGCCCGGCTTCCTCCAGTCCCCACGTCAGAAAGGAGTCAGGAATCACAGTGCCTGGCAGGAGCATTGATCAGTGGGCACCTTGGGGAGGGCTCACTGGGTTTGTGCCAGCTGCAAAGAGCCCACATGAGGGACCCTCACTCTGCAGCCAGCAGGGCAGTCAGGAGAGGGTGAGCTTTGTGGCACTACTGCCTTTTTCAGGGCTGCCTTCTCCAGTCGCCCTCTTGACTGGGGCTCGTGGTGTTCTGATGAAGGTCTAAATACTGTTCTGGGTGTGTTTGTGGGGTGAGTGAGGAGAGGCCAGCATTTGAAGCATGAAATCTTTTTTTTTTTTTCTTGAGACAGCATCTCGCTTTGTAGTTCAGGCTGGCCCTGAGCTCCCTGTGTAGCCCAGGCAAGCCTCGAACTCAGCAATCCTCCTGCCTCTGGCTCCCGAGTGCTGGGATGACAGGCGTGAGCCACCACGCCCGGCACTGTGGTATGTGGTACTGACTGCTGGAGGGTGTGAGTCACCATGCCCTGTATTGCTGTATGTGGCTACCGGAGATCAAACCAAGGACCTTGTGCTTGCTAGGCAGGCACCAGAACCACTGCTAAACTTCCCACCCACGAAGCATGGAATCTAAAAGCAGATGGTCCTCCCAGTGAGGGTGGGTGTTGCCCAGTTCTTTCTGAATGGGTGGAACAACATGGCTGAAAGGGGGGTTGCCCCCCCCACCCGACTGCCAGAGCTGTGACATCCAACTTTTACCTTTGTCTTATCAGCGTGCATGATGGTTTGGCTCACCATGTTTAAACACTACGATGCTATAAACATCGGTAGGAACTATGGCTGGGAGCTTGATCTTCTCCTGGGCTGCAGCGAGGGGAATGGTACTGTCTTGTCGTGCGGGGCAACAGCAGGCAGTCAGGCTCCCTTCGGCCGCGAGGCTGGGTAGGGGCCCTGGTGAGTTAGTTTGGGCAGGAAGAGTCAGCAGAGGCACCAATGTAAATTGGTAGTCCTGGGTGCAATCCTGACCCATCCTGCAATGTTTTAACCGATCTTTGGAGATGAAAAATGAGAAATGATATAAATGAGAAATGATATAACAATTATTTTTTTACTCCTTCCAGGGAGTAAAAAGCTAAACCAGTTCAAACAACACATCGAGGGTGGCATCAGAATACACTTCTGTCTCACTCACCAGCTATTCAGACTTTCAGAATATACCGGTAGAAGTTTTATCTGCTTTTCCTGTAGAATTTAGTTCACAATGAAATTGGCTGCACTCTCCATAGAGGAAGTATTTCAATTTCAAAACCACGTTCTCTTACTGAAATAGTCAAAGGAGTTACTTCACCTTAAATTAATGAGGGGCATCTCATCTCTCTGACAGTGCCTGTAGTGATTTTGATGGTGATGGTCATTCTGGGAGACTTTTCTGAAGCTTTCTATCTTGAAGCCGTTGACTGCTTGACCTTGGCTGAGTAGAACGTCCACGATTGTTGAAAGATGGACTCTAATTAGGATGGGGACCAAAAATAACGTGGGGTGTCTTAGACCCTTAAAAACAAATTACTTTAAATTTTGTATCTGACCCCACATTGTCGTGACTAAAGATAACCTTAATGTTATCACTAAACTGAGCCAGCCTCCAGCCTCCACCCACCATAAGGCGAAGAATTCTCTGAGATAGCGTCCAAAACACATCAAGGAGTTTTCCTCACTGGATACAGCCAGACCACCTGATATCCCCATCAGTGTCATCGGTAAGTGTATTGATTTGTGGCTTGCACCTCACTGTGACAGTATAACCTCTACCGCCACAGCTCATGTCACTTCAGGATAACTAGAATCCATGTTTCTGGCCCAAGGCCACTGGGCTTGGCTCAGGATAAACTATTTTTAAATTTCTTTTCAATCAGAGTCTTTGCTTTTTTTTTTTTTTTCAGCATTACCTTGTGACAGACATGGTGCTCAATATGTCCCCTTTCTGTCTCATCTGACCTTTCAAGTCAATCTCTGTGTTGGATTTAAATTTTATTCACATTTCTCATTTCAGAGAGATCACTGGGATAAGGAATTCCAAATGGCCCCAGATGTCAGAAGTCTCAAATTAGTAAAGCTGGACTCAGGTTAACCTGTCCATCCTGTATTCCTTCTGGTGGCTCCTGGGTGAATCTGTTTCCTGACTTTTCCTTGTTCCTCGGGCTGCGCAGATTTCTTGGCCCAGAGTCCTCTGGCTCCAAAATAAGCAGTCAAGTTGCATCTGTGAACTAAAATAAAACTTTAGCCCTTTCACCTGTATATGCCGGGTATTTGCCTCTGCGATGGAGAAGAGACAGATGCAGGGAGCATCTGCCAGCTGTAAGACACAAGGCCGCCTTCCTCTGCCACTGCTTCTGCGGCCACTTCCGGTGAATGCAGTGTTGAGGTGGCTGCTGCCCGGATGCCCTGGCCTGTTGTATGTCAGTGCAAGGTCCACAGAGAAAACCCACCAGTGTGACCAGCAGCACTGTATAAAATTCAGCAAACTAAGGCCTTAGTGAGCACTGTTCAGCCATACCTGCTGCCTAGCAGTGACAGGAAAAGGTGGCCTCTTCTTTCTTCTGCTCATGCTGGAAATACTCTCCTGGCTTAGTTGACCCACACTGCAAAGAGACACCTAACAAGCCCCCTGAGTGCTCCCGTACACAGCAGGAAAAGCACGTACTCTTATTTTCTGTGCTTTGTACATTACAAAGAACCTTTGCATCAACTGTCTGGATGAGCCTCCTGGACATCCCGTGCTGAGCCATCACTGGGTGGCTTAAATGATTATTGATCAAATGAGTGCAGGTATTGTGCTGGCTGAGCAATTTCTCTCATACTGCATGGCGAGGACTTCGTGGCCAATTGACGAATTTCTCTCATACTGCATGGCGAGGACTTCGTGGCCAATTGACGAACTGCCGGAGGCCCCACAGTTGAGGTGAGGCCTCAAAACTCCAGTCCCTGGGCAGAGGCCGAGGCAGAGGCAGCGGCAGTAGGGATTACAGCAGGGCCATCTCAGCCAGATGTGCTAAGTTCAGATCCCAGCTCTTCTGTGTCCCATCTGTGGGGAAAGTTGTTTAAGCTCATATCGCTCAGTTTCCTCTCATGCAGTTTAGAGGTGCCTACAAAGCACGCCAGACACTGAAGGCACCACGTGACCCCTGTGTCCACAGCACTGCGCTGGGCCCCGGAGATGTCCAGCTAGGAGAGGTGATTTACATAAAATAAAAGAAAGGTAACTGTGCTGAATGATGGACCTGTTCATTTTCTTGGCTTCAGGAATCAAGCACATGCATATCAACACAGAACATCCTGTGCCTGGTGGATGCACATCAATGATAAGAAAAAGTGGAAAATTATCCATCTTTACCATCAGGAAGTGTGACACGTTTCCAGATAGAAACGGGACAGGTCTACACCACTGTCACAAGAACAAACTATGCCAAACACTTCAATTGTCTGGACTATGAAATTACTATGCGTGAAATGCATCAGAGAATTGTCAGGTTGGATCAAGTTCCAGGGTTTTATTTTTTTGTTGTTGTTGTTTTTTTGTTTTTTTGGTTTTTTGAGACAGGGTCTCGCTTTGTAGTTCAGGCTGTCCCTGAGCTCACTAGGTAGCCCAGGCAAGCCTTGAACTCAGCAATCCTCCTGCCTCTGCCTCCCGAGTGCTGGGATGACAGGTGTGAGCCACCACGCCCGGCACTGATTGCTGGTGGGCGTGAGTCTCCATGCCCAGCAATGTATGTGGTTTCCGGGGATCGAACTCAGGACCTTGCGCTTGCGAGGCAGGCGCCGGAACCACTGAGCTAACCCTCCGGCCCTCCAGGGTTTTATTTTAATAATTATTGAAAGGCAAGGGAGAGAGATAAGGAGCAGAATCATTGTGAATCCAGTACCAGACAGCAAGCAGAACATCCCCGGGGACACCTGGGGCCCTCAAAAGGGAGCTGCGGTTTGGGCAGGGAACGTGGGCAGTGAGATCCTGGGAAGCGGCGTGGCCTCTGGACCAGCCCACACACCCCGGGAGTCCCCAGTCTGCTTGTGTTCCTCATTCCGCCTCTACGGAAACTCTTGCTTTTAGCTCCTGCTTATCTGTCTCCAGCAGCACCGCAAAAGACACTCTGTACGTGGCGTTCTTGCAAAACAGGCTTTCATCTTACTGTTGTGAAATTCCACCTGCCCATCAGGGGTTGAGTTGGTCATTTTATTTCTGGTGCAGATCTCGATTTCACACATCAGAAATGTTGAGGCTGTAGCTTCTCCATGACAGGGGTGGGGGCTGGGGCGTTTACGTCTTAGGTTGCCAAGGACACAGGTTTTTATACCTGTAGATGTCAGCGCACCTTGGCCAGGGTAGACTGAATAAAAGAGGGAGTGTGTTCTGTTGATACATCTTTGGTAGCCCAGGTACCTAAGCACTGAGCCCGCCTTCATGAGCCACTTGAGACTCGATGGCTGCGAACCCTGGGCCTCTCGCAAGCACTACCCACCTGGATGCCAGTGTAGAAATCCAGCTTCTTGGCTGCAGTCAGCATGCCAGAACTCTGCCAAGTGCTTTTGCCCTGGTTCCTTAAATCTCCTCTTCAGTAAAAATCAGTGAAAGGAAAAAAGAACCCCACAGACCGTCTTTCTCTTTCCTGTGGTTAATTCTCCCTTGGCTTAATTTTCTACGCAAATCCTGAATACCTAAACTTCACTCCAGCCCGTGTGCCAATGGCTTAGGGATTCAAGTGGAGCAAAGAGCTGCTTGGCACCGTGTGCCAGGTTTCAACCAGGCAAACAGACCTAATCTCTTTCCAGGGCACTCATTTGATGAAATAGGAGTACCTGGATTTCTACACTGACATATGCTTTGTTTTTTTCTTTTTTTTAAATCTCCACATGTCAGGGATAAAATGCTTAAAATGAAAGAGCTCATGATTGTGACCTGCATCGGGCCAAGATGGAAAAACAAAGAACAAAAGCAAACTTCCATCTGAAACATCTGAAAAGTGGACAAAATATATAAATGAGCAGTTTCCAGAAACTGCAGTACACTGACCCCTAAGCAGGGCGAGTCCGTCGCCCGGTGCTGTGATCGATGACGCTGGTTTATTTCCTGGGAAACGTTCCCGGACGCAGGACTCGGCCCCGGGGAGGGATCGCGGCCTCGCTTGTCAGTTCCAAGGCTGAGAAGTTAGAGGTGGACGCTGAGGAGAGCAGGGCAGCCGGGTACGGAGGGAGAGGCAGGAAAAAGGATTTGTTCACAGGAAGAGACGAGTGAACTGGGCTCCACGGAGGGCGCAGGCTTGAGCCGTGTATCACCTGTACCGACACGCGTGGACATGCCCCGGAGCTGCGGGAAGTGACACAGGAAAGTCCTCTCCTCACCGTCGGGGACCGGAATGGAGGAACTAAATCCACAGGGCCACAGACCGGGTGCTAGGAGTGACGCAGCACATCAGGGACGAACCCAAAGGGAGCCGGAGCGCGGGAGGCGCGGCCCTTCCCGCCAGAGCCTGGAGCCCACACCGGAAAGGGGCGCGTGACGTCACAAAGGCGAACACCGGCTGCTACTTTCATTCTTAAGACGCGATCGCAGAAGACTCGGAGCCACGGTGTGTTCCGATACACGCGTACCTTGTGTAATGTCCACGTAAAAGCAAAAAAAATAAAAAAAATCCCACAAAATCAACATACCTGGGAGGATCACTGCAGATGAGGGAATTAATAACCGAAAATAGGGTTCTTAAGACGCAAGTGCAGAAGACTCTGAGCCACGGTGTGTTCCGATACACGCGTACCTTGTGTAATGTCCACGTAAAAGCAAAAAAATAAAAAAATCCCACAAAATCAACATACCTGGGAGGATCACTGCAGATGAGGGAATTAATAACCGAAAATAGGGTTCTTAAGACGCGAGTGCAGAAGACTCTGAGCCACGGTGTGTTCCGATACACGCGTACCTTGTGTAATGTCCACGTAAAAGCAAAAAAAAATAAAAAAAATCCCACAAAATCAACATACCTGGGAGGATCGCTGCAGATGAGGGAATTAATAACCGAAAACAGGGAAACAATTGTTATTAATGTGATCCACAGATTTAAGAAGATGAAGACTGAGTAGATAGATACATAAAAGACATTTTAAAAGAACACTTTTAGGGATAACTGCTACAATAAGCCGAGAATAACACTAAATGAGGTATTAAAACGTAAAGCCAGTGAATTGGAATTTATGTCAATAAAAAGGACTCAAAATGAAGCACAATGGGAAAAGCCTGGGGAAAATAAAGAAACAAAGAATAAATTCTACAACTAGGTTCGCTGTCCACTCTGCTGCAGAACACTCAGGGAAGGGATAGAAAATTGGTCCATCCAGGAGAGGGGCGGGTTGGGCTGTGCCCCCCACACCCTTTTGGTGGACTCTCCTGGAGAGACCTCCAGACTGTGAACAGACCACGAGTAGCTTTATCGGGCCTGAAGCCTGCGAGGTGCTCCTCTTTAGCCCTGACTCACATAAATTGCACAACTCTGGGCTCTGTGTCAGACACCAGTGGCTGCCGAGGAGAGGCAAGGGAAAGGGATATGGAAAAGAAGTGGCGTGTGACGGTTCTACACGAACCTGCAACATGCCCGTAAGGCTATGAGGCACCCTTTGGAAACACCCTTCTGCCCCTCACTTCTCTGTTGTCCATGAACTTTGGATGTTGGCCTCTGCGGGGGTAAACACTTCCGTACAAAGGAAGACAGCTCCAGCCCTGATCGGATCTTCAGAGTCAAATCTGTCTGAATTGTACTGGCTTCCTTTAGTCAAATGTTGCACAGATGACCTACTGTTCATGAGCCACGGGGAAGCTCTGAGAGGCTCTGGGAAACCTCGCTTTCTGGAAAGCATGAGCCTTGGAGGAGAGTCCTTTATCTGTCTGCTTAGACCAGTGTCACAGAGCTGTGGCCACCCTGTGTGGCCATGAGGCAATCACAAAACTAACATCACACTCACAATCAACATCACAAAGCAAAATTTACAAGGATGGCCGAATGCAAAGATGGGAAGTGACATCACTGAACTGAAGAGCCAATCAGCGCCACCTATGTACAGGAAGTGATGTCACTAAACCAGGGAACCAATCAAGGGCAAGCTAGCCTCTTGATCCAGGAGGCAATCTGGGGGCCATTGCTCTCCATTTATGCTCACAAACACTTCCTAGGAGAGAAGCTGTGGGAGTTTTGATGATTCTTAGAGGCCAAAGATAGAGTTCCATGGTATGAGAATCCTTAGGCGCCCCAGGCTCTGGGAGGTGGTAGGCAGGCTGCCCGAGAGCCCCCTGGAGTTGAGGGATGCAGTCTGATTGTGGAACAGGAACACCCGGAGTAGGAACCCACAGACCTAGGTAGGGAAGTGGTGCTGCTGTGTGTCCCGCACACAGCACCCCAGAACCTGCCTGGCTCTCCAGTCCCAGGTGGGCAATTTCTGCCACTAGAATAGGCATGAGATGCCCCAGGCCTGGGCTTCTGAGCTGTGCAAACGTGCAGCCTGGCCTGGTACATGGTTCCCTTTCTCCTTGACCAGATTCAAATGCAGCCCAGCCCAGCCGCTTACATAACAGAGTTTGCTCCTTCCTTCAAAGGTCACTGGAGAAGTGAACGGGCAGCTTTTTGCTTCTGAACTTGTTCACATACACTTGTAAGCACCAGCCACTCACTTTTCATAATAGCATTCTCACAACTGTCCTTACAGAGAGGCTGTGAGAGGTGGTACGTGGTAACCATACAGGGGGATGCAAATTAGACTTTGAACACTATAAAGAGGTAAGTGATTCGTGATACACTTGTTCTTTGCCTTGGCTTTGAAATAGTTATTGGCTTAAGGAACTGAGTGTTCTGGGTCGATAGATTCCTCAGCATGGGGGCATAATGAGAGACACGGAATCGGTGACTGCCTGGGGCTTCGTATCTAATTACCAACCCAAAGAGAAGCGGAAACGAAGGTGTGTGTGTGTCCGCGCTGCTGAGGGATCAGGGAACGCGAGGCTAAGGAGCGCTTGTCAAATGGAGTCTGTAGCTCCCGAGGGGGACGGTGGGGTCTGAGAACACCGGCCTAGAGCCGCTCGCCGACCCGCTCATCTCTTCTGTTGGGTGCTTGTCAGAGTAACAACAGCAACACTGACACTAAAGCTAGAAGGATCTATGCTCTGCCACGAGTCCACCCCAAATCGGAAAGGTGTAGCAAGTGACGAGGGAGGAGGAGGAACCAGGCCATGGAGAGGTGATCAAACTCTCCCGCCCGAGACGCTGCGCTAAGCGCCATTCTGCATGAATCAGCTCTCTTCATTCCAGGTTATGTGCACGATGACATTCGATGGTGTCACCATCCTTCAGGCGCGGGAATAAGGTCGGAGAGGTTTTCATCGCACAGGCACTGACAGGAAGCAGAGCGATCAGAGCTCTGCCCTTGAGTGAACAACCACACTCCACCTCAGTCGTCTCTTCCAGCAAAGCAAAGGCTCATTTCTGGTTCGTCGTGTCCATAACCGGTGCTCCCTTCCAGGCTTGGTTTGATGTCTCTCGCCTTGACCCTTTGCTTCTGATCTTTATGCACGAAGTCCACACGAAAAATAGCATTGGCCTCTTCGAGAAGGATTCAGCATCTTGTGCCTCCTTGTAGAAGGGGTTGGAGTCCCCCACTGTGCCCTCCTTTGCCCTCGTGCCCTTGAGCAGCATTTTTCTGACTTTTCCGGGGAAACTTGACCCTCTTCAGAAGCGCTCTTGGACCCACCAGTGGGCCGACCCCCCGATGAGCGCAGTGCCCCCACGAACCCATCACCTTTCAAAACACCGACTCTAAACACAGAAGACTGCAGAGATAGTCCTGCTGTGCACACAGCAGAGGTCATTCGTCAGATGGGTCACAACGCAGGGCCCCGAAGCTCTCTGCGCCTTTCACTCTCAGTGACGTGGAAGTAATTATACTGGACATTTCTGCCTCACAAGATGGCACTGCACACAAAGATATCAGCTCTGCCACGCTACTCTTACTAGGAAAGTGAAAACAGATGAAAGTCGTATTTTCCTTTAACTATGGGTCTCCACTTTCCGTATATTTGTAATTGAATACAGAGCAATCCCAAAGATATTTGAAATTGAGCATTTTATCTGTACTTGGACTTGAGCACTGGGTAAGAACATTTTTAGAAATTGAAAGTCCACTTCTTGCAGAAAATATGAAATCACCAGAGCTTTATATTCCCTCTTCTCATATAATTACCAGGAATATTTTCTAGCTAATATTGATAGGATAATGATTTGGAGGCTAAACAGTACGTATTCTTAATAAAGCTATATGCTCATCCACAATTTCTTTTGTACTATCCCTTTTACAAACCAGCGACTTTCAGTATTAGCTTCCTTGAGGCTGAGACGGAGTACTCGACACTCACAGCCTAAAGAGGGAAAGGTTTAATTTGGCTCAAGCTTTCAGACCTGAGCTCAGGTTCACCTGCTTTGAAGGCAGAAGCCTGGGTCTGGAAGGGCATGGCGGAGCAAAGCTTAGTCCATGGCGAGAGGGGAAGAGGGGAAAGTGGGGCCAGAGCAGGGGCACAGAGGGTAGTGGGTGAGGTGCAGAGACAGCCCCAAGGCCGGGCCTCCATGACTCACCCCGACACCCCAGAATCTTGTTGAGCCAGCTGTTTCCTGTTCCAACGGAGTTGACCATCAGGATTAGTACCCACCGCTTCTCCCATGGTGAGATAGCCCATACAGAGTGTGTGCACACGGGCTGATGCTCCGGCCTCTAATATCGCCCTTCCCACTGTGACTTCCAGGGCACTCAGGAGGTCAGCAGGACTCTCCTGGCCTTGCCACAAATGTTGAAACCACTCTAGAAGCTGAGGAAACCAGGGAGCGGGGCTAACCAGCGTCCCCGCCCCAGCTCCCTGCACCAGTCTCTCTCGTTCTGTGGGCCGACAGCTCTGCTCCCTGAGGTCGCATGTCCTCGCTGTGAGTCCCTGCAACCCTTCGCTATGGAGAAACGAGCTCAGGCAACAGACCTCAGACGCTTTCCCTTTAAATGAGCCTTGGAATTGAGTATTCCGAAAATCCCGCCGTTTCCTGTGGAGACGACTGTGCTCTCTCCGCCCCTGTGGCCTTGTCTTTCTAGGGAAGGCACAGACACTGCCTGCCAAGGCTTCTCAGTGTTAGAGTGACCGACGGTTTGTGCGCTCACACACTTTCCCCGCGGGGGTCTGGAGATCAGCGTGTCCAGTCGGGAGGCGCCCACCTGACCAGGAACTGATGGACCCCTGGACCCCGAGTCTCCAGTGTGTTTCCCTGAGGGCCACGGGTTGCATGTTGCCGGAGGAACCAAGCTTTGTCCGTGTGGCTCCACCGGAGGAGGCTCTGGATGTTTGCTCCAGGTTTCCGCTCTGCTCCTCTTCTGCACCTTCGGTTTTGCGTTTTGTCTTCATAGTCAGTCAGGAGCCGGTGCTGCACTGGGTCTTGTGAGTCACCTGCTGGTGATGCTGGGCCCCCGGGCACACTGCAAACTTGGCCAGCATGACAAACGCCAGGCAGGTCTAACAAGCTCCACCCTGAGACCCTCTCCTGATGGCACAGTCCACAGAGCAGGAGTCCAACAGTCTCAGATCATCTGGGACATTAACATCGCTGCACAGGAAATGAAAATGCCACCGGTGCTGTATGAGAAGCGGGACCCCGTCGCCCTGGCTCAGTGATGTGTTGGGTGATGAATTATATTTTAAGATACGGGAGAGTGATGCGGTCAGCCGAGTCAGTCTTGCAAACAAGACTTCGATCGTGCCTGCCTTAGAAAAGCCAGGACCACATGCCGGACGGGGAGAGCACAATCGTCTCTAGTGTTGGGGACATGCGCGGTCAGACAACGGCCCCCAGCTGGGAGAATGCGTCCATTGCAGCGAGTCTGGACCACGCTCCCAGATCTCTGCATCAGGACGCACGTTCCTCCAGGGCACACCTTGTGCTCTGAGCTTTTCAGCCACATACCAGTCCACGCACGCGTTTCTGCACGCGGAAGTACATGGAACCCTCAGTGGGACACTCTACACGGATTGGCTGGGCCTGAGTCACATGACTAGGGGGCTCGGGATCGGGGCAGGAATGTGGGGCAGGCTGGCAGGGCCCTGGACAGGGCTGAAGAGGCGTCAGGGATTTCAGCGCCACCACAGCCCTGGCACTGACCGCAGCGTCTGCAGGGAAGAGCCTGGCCGGGCTGAGGTGGGTGTCCAGGTGCCCTAGACACTCTGAATATATCGGCTAGGGCTTGGCTTCTTCCAACCCGTGTCATTTTCCGCTGTTGGTTTGTTTGCTTGCCTCCTGCTTTCTCTGTTGTATTTTCTCTATTTCTTTTGTCTCCTCCATCTATACTTCAAAATACAACACATATTTGTATTTTAGTAGTCTTGGGGAAGGAGTGGGGGAGGGGAACCTGATCAAGTTGGTGTCTTCACTAAATGCTGAATTTTAAAATTTCATCTGGATGTTTTCATGCCACGCAGACAACATCATAATGAGCTGCTACAAATCTCAGGCTCTTAATTTCTGCTCCTTATGGTTATTATCAGTCTTCGATTATTCCATTACGAGGCACTCTCAGCTTTTAATGTCTTCTATTCGCCAATAAAATACACAAAAAAATCAGGACTGAGTGTTCAGGATGATAAAATCAATTGTTTTTCTTTCTTTTTCATTTTCTTCGTAAATGTAGTTTTCTTATAAGTCAAGCTTTTATGGAAAGGGGGTGAGAAAAGAATACAAAAATCTATTGACTTGCTGTTTTCCAATCTAGCCTTACTGAGATGTTTTCTTGTGCCCTCAGTTCCTTAAAAAACCCCAAATCCAATGTAACCTACATAACTTGAGTCCACTGGGGAAACAGACATGAACACGGATTCATGACATATTCTTTTTTTTTTTTTTTTTTGCTTTTTGAAGACAGGGTCTCGCTTTGTAGTTCAGGCTGGCCCTGAGCTCACTATGGTGCCCAGGCAAGCTGCCGTGAACTCAGCAATCCTCCCGTCTCTGCCTCCCGAGTGCTGGGATGACAGGCGTGAGCCACCACGCCCAGCATTATATGTGGTAACCGGGGATCGAACTCAGGTCCTTACGCTTGCGAGGCAGGCGCCGGAACCACTGAGCTAACCCTCCGGCCCCATGACATATTCTTGAGTAAAAAGCATGCCGAGTACCGATAACCAGGCCTGATCCCTAGTCCAGGGTGTGAACACCACACTAGGCTTAGCAAGCCTACCAAACCGAGGCAGTGTGCGCATTTCATAGACCGTCAGCCCAGCGGAGAGGAGAGAGAGTACTTTTGACATGAAGCTTATCCATCAAAAGAAGAAACCACTGGGCCGGAGGGTTAGCTCAGTGGTTCCGGCGCCTGCCTCACAAGCACAAGGTCCTGAGTTTGATCCCCGGTAACTACATAGAATGCTAGGCATGGAGACTCACACCCACCAACCATCAATACCACATACCACAGTGCCGGGCGTGGTGGCTCACGCCTGTCATCCCAGCACTCGGGAGGCAGAGGCAGGAGGATTTCTGAGTTTGAGGCTTGGCTGGGCTACAGAGTGAGCTCAGAGCCAGCCTGAACTACAAAGTGAGACCCTGTCTCAAAAAAAAAAAAAAAAAAAAAAAAGAAGGAACCACTGCCTCCTTTACATTACATAATTTTTGTCTTGATTCCCCTCATATTCCACCTCTTTATTATATTTTTTATCCTTCTAGCTAACACTCCATGGAAAATGGAACGTCCTGAACAGGATAGAGCAATTTTGTTATGACATGCAAGATTTGTGCTAAATAAACCATGCAAGATTAAAATATAAGAAAAACATTACTTTTTCTCTACCCTTCCCTTCTTTCTTTACCTTTTCCTCTTCTCTACTATTTTTTTCTTTTCTCCACACACCTTAGTACCTTTTTAATGATAAAGTGGGCGGGGGTGGGCGGAGACAAGGCATTTAAGGCAAAGAAGTTGCATTAGCTGTGTCTACCTCACACCGGCATTTGGGGTTCGCTGCCCCACGCCCCTGTCCCTAAGCTCCTTTCCCACAGTGTCCCTCAGACCAATTTCACACTGAATGCCGTTGTCCTATGAGAGGGGCGGGAGAGGCTGGCGGGTCCCGACCTAGGGGAGGTGACTCCCTTCTGCCCAGAGCAGCGGGCACAGGACAGGGCTGGGGACAGCAGTGCCCTTGAAGGGACCCTCACCCAAGGCAGGCTCGGTGCCCACGCGCTCTGGGTCGAATCTTCAAGCGTCTCGGGCACACAGTGGCCAGCCCGACTCAACTCTCCAGATTTGTGCAGGGGCCAAAAATAACACAGAAAATTGGATAAGATTTTACAATTTGCAGCAGGGCAAAGGAAGCTCTTCCCACCCTTACTTCCTTTCTGCTTATAATTCCACAGCACCTTTCTGCAGGTCGACTGCGATATTTGACCCAACCGGGCGGCAAAGTCCCTTCTCAAGCATTCATATGGGAAATTACCAGCTCTGGCATCAGACCTGTCTAGTGATTTAAGATTCAGGATGGCACCTCGCTGCCAGACATCAGGCCTCCGCCGCGGGAAAGCTGTTCCTGTAAATAAGTCCCTCCGCTACAGCCCGCGCTGCCAGGACGGGGGCCCTTCGTGCCACGCACACGTCCACACGAATCTCTCCCGGCTGCAGGGGAACCTGGCACCAGCAGGGGCCAGCAGGGATGACCTGGGCTGGTGGAGGTAAGGACCCTTCTCCCTCCTCGGAGGGTGGATTTCTCCCTCCAGTTGTGTCTCCTGAAATCTGCCCTAGAAGTGAAGTGGCCTCTCGGGTTGGGTTTCTTGTTCACCTCCCTCTGGGTCTTATTTTGCTGTCTGGCTTCCCCTGATCGGGGCCCAGCGTGTGAGGCCACTGTCCACCTGCCCGGCTGGCCGCAGCACAAATAGCCCCTGTCCCGCGCCCCCAGCTAGCCCAGGTCTCTGCTCTGGTGAGAGCGGGACTGAACGCCGAGGTGCTCCCCGCGAACGCCAGGGGCCCAGGTCCGAGGAGGTGCGAAGGGCAGCCGCTTTCCAGGCCTGGCTGCTGGCATCACCGTCGCCCTCCTGGCTGTGCAGCTCCAGAGGGGTCCGTAGAGTCCGGGGGCAGTTTGGTCTCCCGGAGAGGATGCTTCCGGCTGGGGTGATCTCAGCACGGCGAGTCTCCAAGGCTTCGCTTTTCCCGGAAGCCCGGGTGGTCACAGGGCAGCACGGTGACCGGACACTCCCAGGCCTTGCCCCCGGCGGGTCTGTGGCCGGACAGTACGGAACGCGAGTGCCGGATGTTCCTGAGAACTCCCGGGTATCAGAGGGGCACGAGGTAGGTGGATCCGTTTGGGGCGAATGCAGCTGGTGAGACGGGCACTTCCGAGTGGCCAGCAGAACTACGTGCAGAGCGGAGCAGAGCCCCGTCCCGAAGCTCCGGGGTGACAAAGAAGACAGAAAGCGGAAGCTGGGCTGCCAGCGTCACCCTGCTTTACGGTGCGTCTAGGGCATCTGCAAGCTCAGCCTCCAGCTCCCTGAAGACCACAAAGGAAACGTAAATCGTGCGTTTAACGAGTCAGAGCTCGGGGCCGGCCCAGGAGTTTGTCCTCTGCATCTGGGAAACTCTGTCACCTGCACGCGGGCCCTTCAGCAGCAGGTGAAGCAAAGCGGGTATCAGATGAAGGTCAGGAGAGCTGTGTGTCTCACGTCGCTATAAAATTTGACCCACATACTCTTTCATGCTGTTTAATTTTTAAATGAACCAATCAAAAGTAAGCATTCTATATAAAACACATCTCTATTGAAAGATCCGTGACTTCTTTCAGTGACCAAATTTTATTTCAACGATGTTTATGAGCATTTTTAAAACAATGTTCTGCTTTTTTCTCTACAAGCAGAATATGCAGATTTCTTATAGAGATTGTTAAAGAATTTCTCGAATGAGAGATTCTTTTTTTTTTTTTTTTTTGAGACAGGGTCTCGCTTTGTAGTTCAGGCTGGTCCTGAGCTTACTATGTAGCCCAGGCAAGCCCTGAACTCAGCAATCCTCCTGTCTCTGCCTCCTGAGTGCTGAGATTATAGGCGTGAGCTACCACGCCCGGCTCGAATAAGGGATTCTTATAGAATTTCTCCCTCAGCAGAATAAGCAGACTATGCGGGGTACGTGCTGAGGTGTCTGTGTGCACGTGTAAGAGACACGTGTGTCACTGGAGCGGCGGGAGAGGCTGGCGGGTCCCCACCCGGAGGAGGGTCCTCCCTTCTGCCCAGAGCAGCGGGCACAGGACAGGGCTGGTGCCCACCGTGCCCCCTTCTGGGGAAGTCTCCTTCCCGCCTTTATCTCTGGAGAAGCCTGTAGGGATCGTCCCTTGCGGAGCCGTGTTTACGGATTTCGTTTGACTTCTGTTGTGCAGCCCGTTGGAAGGAGACTCTGCAATAAATACGACCGCGACGTCTCTGAGCCCTCCCGGCACATCTGCAGCTGCGCGCACCCTTGACACCTGCTCACGTCAATACAGCCACTTGCTTTGTCCTGGTGACTTGCGGTCCCGGGTGCTTCTCCCTGAAGCGGGAACTTGCCAGCTACTCCCGGGTGGGGCCTCTTCCTCCGCCTCCCGGGCGCGCCGAGCTCCCACTACCGCGGCAAAGGGCGCGGGTTGCTCTACAGTCTTTCCCTTCTCTCCGGGGCGTTTTCCTTGCGTCGCGTGTCCTCGTGGGGAGGCGATGGACGGACTCACGCCCCGCGGACGGCGGCGTAACGCGGTGCTGCCTCCCTCTGTTAAAAAGAACATCACCCTCGGTGCTGCCGTCCAGCTTGATGTATTGATTTAGTTTGCTCACCTGAATTTTTCAATTTAAAAAATGCCTTAAGGTATTGTTCATTAAACTGAAGATGATCGTAATCTATTTCCCTGTATAGTTATTTGTCTTTTTAAAAATAGTAAACATCCCAATAAATTTTATTTGACAATCATCTTTACTAATAATTGATAGCATGGTTCCTCAAAAGTATGTCATCATTTTTCTTAGGAGAAATTTACTTCGCAGATTGTAACAGGCAATTCATTTACAGGGTTATCGTTTTTAAGCATCATTTCCCCAATAAATTAGAGTTTTCTAAACTTTCTTGTTAAAGGAAATGGATTTGCACTGAGTTCTGCATCAAATGTTTGTGTTCTGTTTTCTTGGGTGTTTGAGAACAGTGGCCAAAAACAGAAAGGAAATCTTTAAAATATCTGTCTCTAGGGCTGGAGATTTAGCTCAGTGGTTCCAGCGCCTGCCTCACAAGCGCAAGGCCCTGAGTTCGATCCTGGTAACCACATACAATGCTGGGTGTGGTGACTCACGCCCACCAGCCATCAATACCACATACCACAGTGCCGGGCGCGGTGGCTCACGCCTGTCATCCAGCACTCGGGAGGCAGAGACAGGAGGATTGCTGAGTTCGAGGCTCGCCTGGGCTCCATAGTGAGCTCAGGGCCAGCCTGAACTACAAAGCGAGACCCTGTCTCAAAAAAAAAAAAAAAAAGTCTGTCTGTAAATTGTCTTCTTTACCAGCTGGTGTTTCTAAGACACAAAAATGATGAGGACACGGTCCGAGATGGGATGATTATAGAGAACCAGTCCTTGATGGAGTCAGCGGCAGGATGGACCTGTGCTCTCCAGGTGGAGAGATGGGTGCTGGGTGAAAAAGGAAACCTTGAACTGTCCTGTGATCGTAGAAATCGCCACTTAGCTATGAAAGAGAAAGACAGCTCTGGTCAAGCTAGGAAGAGGATAATCGGTGCCCAGGCTGGCTTCCGGCGTTCGTGTATGGTTTGCTGTCTTAATCGGCTCTCACCCGTTTCTGCTCTGAGGCCGCGCTCCTGACACACTGTGCACGCGCGTGGCGTCCTCACAGACCGTGCTTGGCGTTGGGGAGAAAGCAGCTTTGCAGAGAGTCCGTCGGCTCCATTTGCGTTTTCAGCCTGGGGTGTCTTTTCCTGACGCTGATGGGTGTGTAAATTTGGGCTAGCTTTGGGGCCGTACTTTTCACTCTGAGAAAGTGCGTAGTCATTCACACCTCAAAAAAATTCAAAGACGCAGGATTATTGCAAGAATGACTAGTTATCCGACGCCCCGGCACACGTAGAGATTTCATATGCACAGAAAGGAACACAGTTACAAATTCCTGTCCTCTTAACTGTGAATTCTGGGATAGGACTTTCGTCGTGTGCTCAGGAAGCCCTTGAGGTCAATCTCTGTGTCCTCCTTAGCTGCCATGAGGCGTTGTTTGGAGAACACAAAGTTTTCCTTAAGTTTATGAGGACGCCCAACAAGTACACTGCTGTCCTGATTTGAAATATCCCCCCCCCAAACTTGTTTAAGTATATTCCAAATGTCACGTAGGGTCTAGAGTCCAATAGAATTTTATTATAAAATATCAGTTGCATTTATATCATGGGTTTCTGGTATTTCATTTCAAATAGTTGGAAAACGAAAATGGATGCACCGTAATACCACAAAGCAAGTGAAATAAATCAGTTATGTAAGCTTAAACCTCACACGTTCCTCTCTTCTATGAAAACTCAAAATATAAGCCAGGAGCAAAAGGAAGATAACAGGAAGTGGGGAAATGGACCTTTC
>PVIC010022558.1:0-27579 GCA_004025085.1 Thryonomys swinderianus | reverse complement strand
TGTAATCCCAGCACTCGGGAGGTAGAGACAGGAGGATTGCTGAGTTCGCGGCGGCTTGCCTGGGCACCATAGTGAGCTCAGGGCCAGCCTGAACTACAAAGCAAGACCCTGTCTCCAAAAAGCAAAAAAAAAAAAAAAAAAAAAAAAAAAAAAAAAAAAAAAAAAAAAAAAAAAAAAAAAAAAAAAAAAAAAAAAAAAAAAAAAAAAAAAAAAGACTATATACATCAGAGTGTTTTGGGAGAGGGTGGAGCTCCTGAGATTTTCTACAGATTTCCAGAAATTATGGACACACAAGGAAAAAGGCAGTAACCTCTGGATAAAGCAAAGGTGGGTGGAAAGTAATTTCAAAAAATAATGGAGAAGCTTAGGCAATGTCCAGAGGATGAATTCTGATTGAAAAAAAAAAAAAAAAGACCAGCTGAACGTAAGGAATAGAGGGAATAACTAATGAAGTGATGTTATCAAGCCAGAGACCCAAAAGGCCAGATTGGCTTGATAAATTTAAAAATTTTCAGAATAAGAAATTGGAACACATGGCCTAACATAAACTTTTTCTGATTTATGAATTTGTTTATGAGGAAATTGCATGAATTGTATATAAGCTAAGTCATCATTTCCTATATAATTAATTACATTTACTGCAAGACAAAGAAGTGCTTTAAAGAGTATACAGGGCAAGTGCAATCAAGACCTGTGATCTGCCCACTGTGGTCACTGAGTGGGCCCAATGATGAGGCCAGGATGGCTGCAGAGGTTGGAGCTAGGTGGAGCAGTGTCCTGGCAAGGCTGGACGCTTGGCTCCCAGCAATGGTTCGTTGTCCAGGGATTCATGAAGGCAGGCATTGAAGCACCAGCCGCCTATCTTCATGGCCAGATGGGCACTGGATATGAAGTGGACCTTAACGTCCAATATCTTACATAACAATCTCAGTACTTTAAGTTTATACAAAGCCAATCATTCATTTTGGGGACATTCAAGTTAATTTCTTGGTCCTGTTGCTTAGAAAGTGTCATTAGCAAAGAGAAAAAATAATGAGCTGCCAATGATTTGTCAGATAATGTTTCTATTCATGGGATTTTTAATAAAGCTCAAGTATACTATTCAGTACCAAGGTAAAATCTGCTTAGATGAGACCAGCCATTGCTTTTTAAAACTTCTATACAGTTTACTTGTTATAGTAGAAATGTTAATTTAGGAGCCCATGGTTGATAGCCGTATACACATAGATCCATGGAATGCTAAAGTTGGAAGGCAAGAGAATAAAGAAAAAGAAATAGAGGTTCAAAAGGGTCAGGGTCAAGGCTAGGTAGAAATTAATAGCAAGGCAGCACTAAAAATAATCTCTTATACCTCCTAAAGTAAGAATAAGTATTGTGGTAAAATATAAAAGTTCTAGTTACATATAAGAACTGCACGGCAAAATAAAAGAAGTGGAAAAAGTGAAGAGAGAAAATAATATAGGAAATACTTTGGAGCCACTTGGACCTTCTATTTCCAGTGAGTACTGACTTCAACATAGCAGAAGTGTTAGGGATTTAAACATAGTTAAACATGCCGGGTGTGGTGGCTCACACCTGTAATCCTAGCACTTGGGAGGCAGAGACAGGATTGCTGAGTTCAAAGCTTGCCTGGGCTCCATAGTGAGCTCAGAGCTAGCCTGAACTACAAAGTGAGACCCTGTCTCAAAAAAAAAAACCAAAACATAGTCAAACATGTCCTTGTTCTAAGTCACAAGGCCTGGGTTCCAGCCATTCATTCACTGTTTAGTACCAATCATATACCAGACATCACTGTGTCCTAGTTTCTGGTGTGGCATCTCTATTCCTTCACTCTATGGATCATAGTTTGCTTGTATATAAAATTGGGCCCTTAGGCAACCAAAGGAAGAAGAGGGAAACTAGCAAAGAACATCTAGTTAAGGTTTATGCTCCAGAGAAGGAAGAAGAAAGTGGAGATGCAATGGACATGAAGGACAGGGGCTATCAGTAGAGGGTGGGGAAACATTTGTCCTTAGATCAAAGTCAAACATATGTAGCCACCAAGGTTCATGCACTGGGCACTGGCCATTGGGCGTGGGGTAGGAATCATGTTTTATACACTTTTACACAGACAAATGAGAATTCTTCTTATAGTAGATCTTGTCCCCATTGGTCCTAGGAGGAGGGAAGTTAAGCCCACAGGTGACAGTAAGCATTGCTCTTAGAAATAAGGACACATTTCAGCAAATTGAAGAAACAAATGAAAATTTTAAAAATGCAGCAATAACACACAGCCTCCATTCCTTTTCCTATAACTGACAGTGGTCGTTTTTGTACAGAAAGCTGCCAGTCTATTTGAGGCATGAATGCTTTTTTTTTTTTTTTTGAGACAGGGTCTGGCTTTGTAGTTCAGGCTGGCCCTGAGCTCACTATGTAGCCCAGGCAAGCCTCCAACTCAGCAATCTTCCTGCCTTTGCCTCTGCCTCTTGAGTGCTGGGATTATAGGCGTGAGCCACCACACCCAGCACTGTGGTATGTGGTTAAAAGGATCGAACTCAGTACCTTGTGGAACCACTGAGCTAAATATCCAGCCCTGAGGCATGAATTCTTAAGGGGTGGATGGTTGAATAAGTGAATGAATGAGTTGTGACTATGTCTGATCCTGTAACAATTGGTGCTTCAGTGAACCATTGCAGAGACCCTGGAAACTGTTATAATCACTTTACTCCCTGGCACTTATATTGATCCACAATCTCATTATTTGCGCTACCTGAGGACTTAGATATAACATCACAGAGGTGTGTTTTCTAGGATTGCATGCTGATTTAATGACAAAGGAGATGAACTGAACTTTCTGACTTTCTGTTAAAATGGTGATGGCATCATGGGAAGCTAATGAACCAGCTCTACTTGCAGTCAGTTTTTAACAGATCTGGTACTATGTTTGCACTTTCTGCTCATTTTCCAGAGCCTGGTGTTAATTAACCTCATGCTTTCTGCAGTGATGTGTTGGGAGAGTTTCTTGCTAAGGCAGCAGAGGGCTGTATGGGCTGGGGGTGGCTGTGTGGTCTGCACAGGAAAGCGGCTCCATTGTGTTTTCCTCCATGAAAGCTGAGTAGTAAAGTGACCTCCAACTGGTAGTTTAATTGCTTAATTAGAGTCTGGCTCCTGAGCCTGAGATCCATGGAGCTCTGCAAGCTTTTATTGATCTCGGAGAAACGCTGGTCTTACAGTGTGAGATGGGAAAGAGGAGAAGCCAGCACCAGCTGGCCTCTGGAGACTCACCAGCATCCTCTTTGCTCAGCCTGATGGAATGTCTGTCTTCTGAGAATCAGCTAGGAACAGATAAAAGCTAACAGACTGCGGTCCACACCCAGCCGCCCATGTGGAGGAGGTATATGCTGGGGATAACAGAACCTAGTACAAAATTTAAAAATGCACACGATGAATAGCTGTTTTTGTGCCTGGCTAAGAGAAAGGAAGCAAAGTGTCTGACTCGAACTGAAAAAGCCCAGAACCCTCACTCCACTCCAAACCAGCAGTGTCTGTGCACATTTTCTGACAATAAAGCACAGCACAGAACGGGGCTGCCACGTAATGTAGCATCCTTCTTTTGTTTTATTTTTGTGAGAAGCCACCCATGGCATGTTTCCTTTTAAAACAGTGATCATTTCCCAAGCAGAGCAAAGAGAAATAGGAATAACAGAACTCTGTGTTTCAGAGAAACAAAGGAAACGATTCTTTAAATATTTACTGTTTTATAAATAAATTCATGTCAGAAATATCTCTGTCTTTGTCAGTGTATTTCTCTTTCACTCTCTCACTCTCTCTCTGTTTTTCCTTTCCTCTTTTCACTCCACCATAGATATTTTAGTTTCAGTAGCTACTTGATTTGTTTCACAGCTACTTTACTTTTTTGACTTGCTTTGGATAACCTGCCCTGCCATTTTGGATTTCAGCATCAAATGAGTCCCTAACAGGTTAGACCAAGACTTTGCATCCCCCAAACAAGGAGAGAGGGCCACAATTCTCTGGCTGTGGATATGAATTTTGGATTCCATTTCAGCCCAGAATCTCCTTAAATGCTTGTTTAATTTGGAAAGTAAAATGAGCACCTTGCATTTCATTTCATATCGAGATGTACATGAATCTCTGAGGGGTTGCTTGTGACACTGCAAATTATTGGAGTTCATATTCCCCCAGAAAAATGAGAAGACTAGGGCCGAGATTAAGCTCAGTGGTTCCGGTGCTTGCTGCCTCTCAAACACAAGGTCCTGAGTTTGATCCCTGGTAACCACATACAATGGCTGGGCGTGGTGAACCACACCCACCAGCCATCAATACCACATAGCACAGTGCTGGGCATGGTGGCTCACGCCTGTAATCCCAGCACTTGGGAGGCAGAGGCAGGAGGATTGCTGAGTTCAAGGCTTGCCTGGGCTCCATAGTGAGCTCAGGGCCAGCCTGAATTACAAAGTGAGACCCTGTCAAAAAAAAAAAAAAAATGAGAAGACTAGAGGTCAATGGAAAAGTTGTGATCAAGTCTTGGAAGGAACTATGTAGTTGTGAACGTAATGTGACATTTAGTTTCAGGGCAGTGAACCTGGAAAATATCACTAACTGAGAAAACTGATGCTTCCTCTCTAAAACCCCTAAGAAAAGCTGCCACAGTGAGTCATATTTGTATCTCCTTCCTACCTTATGTTTATGATTTTAACAGCTTGGATAACTTCCTGAGGGATTCTCCTCCTTGTCATTTAACATTTCCTCTGTCTTGAAGCAACTCAAATTTGAAAATAGGAATTTCATTAGCAGGGATAGTACCCAATGTAACACATGAAAATATTTCATGAATTCTTTATTCTCAAAACTGATTTTTCACCTTAATGGGAATTAAGTTTTTGTTTACCCTAAATATCTTGTCCTTCTCCACATTTTTTTTTTATGTTGATAAGCTTTAGGGTAGCTTGAAGTAAGAAAAGTGTCACTAGAGAAAGTGAAAAATGAAGTAAAAGGTAAGAACAAGAGTGGATGGTAAGGCCATGGTCAAGATGACTAAGAAGGGTCCATTCTAGGCCAGAGAATTGTACTCAGACCAATAAAGGGCAAGACATAGATTTATTTTTGAATTCAAGAAAAGAAGCATGTTTAGGACTCAGGGATTCAAAATTTGGGTTTATTTATTGTCCTAGACACTGTGCTCTTTGTTACATATTCTACTAAATTAGTCATGCTGGGAATCTCATGCATGTTCAGTGGAATGGAATGCATGACAGATGCCAACCACAATGAAATCTGCCAGAGCCCAATATAAGACTTTCTAAAATACCACTTATGGTGCCTCATTGCAATTCTAGGTAAGTGGCAGGAGACATCCTTGCTATTTCCATCAGTGCTCATGAATGTCTTTCTGAGAGTTGACTGTGGACATCTCATTCAGCTTCTGAGAACCATGGTCTTTCAATATTCTGACTGAATGAATGAAAATTGATTTAACCTTTTATCTTGGCTTAATAGTGATTCATCAGATGTCAGAAAGACAGTAGTTATGCTACTGTGTACTAAGTATAACTGAGGACAACTCACCTACTTTTTTCTAAGTCTCAGTTTTTCCCAGTGGCAAAATGGAGCAGCAAGAATTAACCTTTTAAAAATGTGTTTAACTAGTGTCTGACAGAGACAGTATGAGCTGCTGCTCTTACTCTTTCTGTTACTAATACTGCTACTATTGCTGCTATTACTATTAATACCAAGTTAAAGGTCTACAGGTATCTTCTCAAAATTGTGAACCTTATTTTTTGAGAACCGAATCCATAATCCTCATTTCCTTGTTCATATTCATCAATTCATAAGCAGCTCTAATTTTGTTTTATATTACACTATGTTTTAGAATCTTAAAAATGCAGATTACAAATATTTTACATTTTTTTTAATTGAATTCTTTATTGGTACAATTTATATACATCTTACAATCACATATAACATTGGGGAATTTGTACCAGTATATGACACAAGTTAATTCTCATTTTTACCCATATCCCTACCCACCCACACCTCCCCACCCTCTTTATACATACTCTGTTATTTTCTTTCTGTATCATATTTATTCCTTCCCCTCATATTTTACACATTCTTAAAGCAATTATTCCCACTTTTTCCTCTGCTTTAATTGGACAGAATGTATCCTTGAGTCTAGAAATGAAAACACAAGTGTTGCTGAGGAAGTTACAGTTCATTCTTCCCTGAGTCATGAGTTCTGGGCCACGAGCAATGACTACTACTTCCGTCAGAGGATCACAAGCTGGCCAGTCCTGCCAGAGTTCTGAGCTCAGAGCAGGGTGGGTGCAGGCTGAATTGTTGTGTCTCATCCACATCAGTCACATGTTCTTGGTTCTCAAGCAAAGTGATTGTGTATCTTTATTTGGTACAATTCAAAATTTTATAGGCCTATTCAACTTTTCTTTCATATTTGGTTACATTTTAGACAGAGCACACTATGTATTGGCAGTTTTGGAGACTGAATTGAAGGAGAATACAAGTTTCAGGCAAAAGAAAGTGACAGAGGCAAGATCTAGACACTATGATGCCTTTGGGGGCTTTGGGAGTGAGGAGGAGAGCAGAAGCCTGGGTGTGGTGGGGAGATCTAAGGTGGCTTGGTAGTTGGATACAGGCTTCTGGCATTTACTGATGCAGAGATGTAGATGAGGGAGGAATGAGATGGACAGACACAAGGAGGCTGTTCAGTCTGAAATGTTCATTTTCAGGGTTTGAAGGTATAAGAGACGACATCTGGCATGCAGTTGGTTATGTGAGTGAGGAGCTTAGGAGAAAGGGCTGGGGTACAGTTAGAAATATGAGTCAACTAACAAATGTCTCGGGGATCTTGAAACAGAAACTGTATCCATTAAACTTGATACATTCCTGCCACATAGGAGAGGCAGATTAAATGGCCTTAATATCTATGTAACTTAGATACAGCAGTCCTGTTGTTACATGAATAGAATATTTTCACGGCTGTCTAATCACATACATGTCTGAATGGCTAAACATTTAAACAATTTCAATATAGGTTTATTTACAGGTTTTCCATGTGTCTCATATTCATATTAAAATTGCAAAATATGGAAAAAAGCAATGTAAAATTAAGGCATTTAAAAATATTATAGAATAGATATAAACTATTACAATTTGATTGATCATGTACATATACAATTATGTACATAGCCCTATACATACAAATATGCCTGTTTCAGATAATATGGCATCTCATTTTGTGTCCTGCCTTTTTACAATATAATTCGAATATATTTATTTTGAAAATTATTTTGGGGATGGAGATTTACCTCAGGGGGACTCCCCTGCCTGGCAAGCACAGGGTCCTGATTTTGATCCCTGGTACCAAAAAAAATAAAAAAAAAAAGAAAGAAAGAAAGAAAGAAAGAAGGAGAAAAGAGAAGAAAAGAAGTAACAACAGTAGTTTGGTTGGTCAGTTACATGGACATACTATAATTCAATTAGCCAGTAATTTATTTTTGACTCTTTAGGTTACATCTTTCTTATTTTAGCTATGCTACTAAGAATCTTTCTATGTGAACAGTAGTGTGCATTTCCTAATATTTTCTTTATATAGGTTATGTTTTCTTTATTAAAAACTATTCTGTAATATTTTAAGTAAATATGCTATATAGTGCATACAGATTACAGAATGTACAAAACACTATATGCTTAAACCTGTTGAATTTTAATGTTTTACCATAATTGCTTCTTTTTTTTACCATTATTTGTTTTTTTCCCCCGTAAAAGAAATGAATTGTTAAAGACACAGCTTAGTCCCATATATACCCATTATGAATCCTTTTCCTTGTCTACATCTTAGAGGAAAATGCTGATGAGAATTTGATTTATGATATGCATGATTTTGTAATTTTCTTCATTATACGTGTACATGCATACACACTATAACATTTTGCATATTTTAAAACTTTATATAAATACAGTCACATTGTACATATACTTTCTTTTTTTTTTTTTGCTTTTGAGACAGGGTCTCGCTTTGTAGTTCAGGCTGGCCCTGAGCTCACTATGGTGCCCAGGCAAGCCGCCGCGAACTCAGCAATCTTCCTGTCTCTGCCTCCCGAGGGCTGGGATCACAGGCGTGAGCCACCACGTCCGGCACTGTGGTATGCGGCGTTGATTGTTGGTGGGCATGTCTCCACGCCCAGCATTATATGTGGTTACCGGGGATCGAACTCAGGTCCTTGTGCTTGCGCCTGTGCTTGCGAGGCAGGTGCCAGAACCACTGAGCTAACCCTCCGACCCTACATATACTTTCTTAATTTACTCTTTTTACTCACATTGATTTTAACATTAACATTCTTCTGGGCTGGCAGTTTAGCTCAGAGGTTCTGGTGTCTGCCTCACAAGTTGCAAGGTCCCAAGTTTGATCTCTAGTGCCAAAAAACAAAAAACAAAACAAAACAAAAATTAACATTCTTCTACATTGTACTATATGTGTGGCATCCATTTATGTTTCATCTCTCATTATCCATTCTTCTATTACTGAACATTTACTTCCGATATTTTGCTATAGCAACCCTTTTGTGTGAATTCTTATAGCTATTTCTGTATGGAACTGTCCAAGAATTTCTCTAATGTGGAATTGCTAGCTCTTAACTTTATTGCATATGGGATGATCAAAATATACAATGAATGTTTCAAAACTTTTTTTTTTTTGAGACAGGGTCTCGCTTTGTAGTTCAGGGTGGCTCTGAGCTCACTATGTAGCCTAGGCAAGCCTCAAACTCAGCAATCCTCCTGTCTCTGCTTCCCCAGTGCTGGGATTACAGGTGTGAGCCACCACGCCCAGCACTGTGGTATGTGGTATTGATTGCTGGTGGGCGTGAGTCTCCACACCCAGCATTGTATGTGGTTACCGGGGATCAAACTCAGGACCTTGAGCTTGCTAGGCAGGTGCCAGAACCACTGAGCTAACCCTCTGGCCCTGTTTCAAAACTTTTTACAGCAAAAGACACAATACTGATAACCTCAACCAGCATACTCTCCCTTTGAAAACATTTATCCTGCCATTCTTGACACTTTCTTAGCAGTTCTGGAATTCTTCCTCCGCGGGTGTCTTTACAAGGTATGATCAACAATGAATGCTGCTGTTGAATGTCATACAACAGAAAGCCAGGCTCATAAAATCTTTATGGAGTGTTCTCTGTCTTACTCACTGAATCTGGTACCATGCAACTTATGGCTCTTCCCCAAAGTCAAAATGACAACATTTTAGATCAGTTTAGGACATCAAGGCAGCTACATTTCCATAACCAATGGTACTTGCAAAAGAAAATTCTCTGAACTGCTCAGAGAGTAAGAATGGTGGACCAAGTGAGTTTTAAGTGTGGGGGAGTATTTTGAGGGAAATTAATGGTCTTTCACAGGAAACGTTCACTGTGTATATCAACCATATCTCATGTCATATTCTGTTTAAAATGATGTATGATAATTTTTATAACAAAATGAGAAAAAATTTACTTACATATTTACTTGCCAATAGGAGTGTTGTACTTCTACAATACTTTCAAAGTTTTATTGATCTTAATGATAAGTTTATAAAGTAGCATGGAGGAATTACCTATCCTCATTTTGTGTAATATGGAATTGATACCAGAAAACCTCTAAAATGTTTTGGCAAGAACAGGCAGATGCCTCAAGTGGGTACAGGGCTCAAGACTAGGTATCCTGACTCTAAAACTTCTGTGTGTCAGGTCTTCTGACTCTGGTATCAGAGCACTTTTTACTGTGTGTTGGAAAACATGATGTAGCCTGTCAGCTCAGGCTGAACAAAATTAGAGGAGATAACCAGCATGCTCAGAGCTGAGGATGGATGTCAGAATCCAGCTGGATTCTACTATTTTGAGTATTTATGCAACTGTCATAGAGTAGAGCAGGTATAGGAGTTTGGGGAGGAAACAAAGATTTATTTTTATATTATTTTTCCCTTTGGCTGATTACCAATGTTTGCTTTCTTCCAAAATACATATGTTGGAATAAATTGTTATTGCCAAGGTGACTCCCTCAGCAGGGGCTGTGTGGAAGGTGAACAAGTCCTGGGGTTGGAGCCTTACTGAAAACCTGGCAACAAAATGGCTGCCCTCAGAAGAGCAGGCCCTCACCAGACTCCTCATCTGCTGGTGCCTTGATCTTGGATTTCCAGGCTTCCAAAACTGAAGTGTGATTTTTTTTTGTTGTTAAAAACCCTACATAAAACCCTACTCTATAGTGTCCTGTTAGGACAACCTGAACGAACTAAGACATCGTCCTGAGCTTGACTAGATACTTTTTCATCCTAAACTGGACCTGCTATGTAATTGGATTTTTTTTTTTTTAGACAGGGTCTCGCTTTTGTAGTTCAGGCTGGCTCTGAGCTCACTATGTAGCCCAGGCAAGCCTTGAACTCAGTAATCCTCCTGTCTCTGCCTCCCGAGTGCTGGGATTACAAGTGTGAGCCACCATGCCCGGCCGTAATTGGATTTTATAATTTCCTGAACAATTCTTGATAACCTACTTTTCATCAAAGCAAATAAGACACAAAGACATAATTTTTTTTTTTAAAAAGAAGATGAATCAAAGAAGGAAAACAGTGAAATTCCCTAAGGCAAAATAGCAGTCACTGATTGTTTATCACAGTCCAAGCACTGCCAGTTACCTCAGTAATTTCTCACACTGATCCCACAAAGGTGCAATGACTAGAGCGATAGTGAAGCTTTCACAGGTCTCCATCTACCCTTTGCTCTTGCAGCTCAGTCCAGCACTGGCAGCCAGTATTTCACTTGAACACCTTGTTTAGTCCTCCTGAGACCACTGAAACTCTAAATGCAATGGATTCTTCTGTTCCTTTCAGTAGAATTTGACACAGCTAAGGACTTCAGATGAGAAAATGGTAGAAACACCCATCCACGTTCCATAGTATTTTCAAGTATTTCAGGAGTGGGAAGGTGATGCATGGAGGTAAAGCCTTTTGATTTATTTGTTACCTAGGATTCCCTTTCTGGACTTTTAAAAAGTTTCAGTTTTTTTGTCTTGCCTCATATAGCTGTTGCTTTTCTCTCTATCCCTTGTTAAGATAAACTTGGAGTTTTCTTTTTCATGATTTCCCCCAAAATTTGATATATTTTATGTAGTAGACTTTGAACAAATATTGCATGTACCAATAGATATTTGCTACAAAAATGGACATTAACTTCAAACATAGTATTATCTTGCTGATTTCTTAGGAAGACTTCGACCATTTTTCTCTCAGTCTTTCATACCCTCTGTTTTAATCTTCTACAAGTGTGTAACAAATTATCCCAAAGTATAATAGTTTAAAATGAACGTGTTTATAGTTCTTATGGGCCAGCAATCCAGAAACAGTGGCTCACTTCATTTCTGCCTAGTTCACTACTCTTGTAGTTACCCGCAGAATTCATTTACATTCAGGCTGTTGGTTAGAGTTTTCCTTTGACTCCTTTCTTTGTTGGTTAGAGGTTTTCCATGAAGGCTTTTCCATAGCATGACACAACATGGCCCCTTGCTTCAAAGGAGCAAGCAACAGAGAGGACAAGACACAGTCCCAAGGCAGGAGAGAGGCTACCGTCTCTTGTGTTCCAGCTATGGAACACCTATCTCATCACTTTTTCTTTACTCTGTTAACTTAAAGCAAGTCATTAGGTTTATCTCATACATGAGGACAACAAGTACATAAGCACAAGAATACAAAGTCCTAAGAATTATTCAGAGACATCTTAAATGTTGCTTACCACTCCAATGCCTCCAGGTGGGTAACTTTTATTGATTATATCTCTCACTGGTGCTCCTAATTCATCTATTGTGCTGAACATTCCACTCCTGAATTTATTTTCTTTTTTGCCTTCATAGTTTCACACCTAGTTTCTTTATGTAAAAAGTTAGCTTTCTGTCTCACTTTAGTAGTAGAAGCTAATATCTATTACATATTCTTTATATCTTTCAACACATTTACTTTTCATGAACAGTATTAACTATATACTCTTTTCAGTCCCATTTTATCACTAGAAAATTGAACAACTTATTAGGAAGCATAGAAAGGGGAGCAGTTTGTCTCCAACAACATGAAAGGACACTTCCAATATTGTGCTCATGCTCTAAAAGCCTGTGAAAATGTTTCTCTAAATAAAGACTGTCTTTCCCTCTAGAAGAAATCTTCTACCATCTCCTAAATAGTAGAAACTCTTAAACAATGCATATTTATATCATCAGTGTATGCCCAGGAAGGTAAAACATCCTTGTTGTTTGGCTCATTTAATTCACATAGTCCTCTGGACTCTGCACATGGTCCTTCAAAACTGTAAATGTCACTCACTCACATGAATGGTTTTGCCCATCATGTCACTTGATGTGTCACAAGGATGATAAGTGTTAACCATGGCAATGGTTGATATTTACCCAAATCTCCAGGAATTGACATGGGAAGTATTACAATTCATAAGCTTTGGTTTGGTTCGTGCTTTTGGCTCACAGTATGTGGAGGGCTGTCATGTGCTGAGGATGTTATGGGCCCCAAGATGAGCCTGATGGGCGAGTGGAGTTGGCTGCACCTGGCAGGTAGGTCCCCTCCACTTGCCCTTTGGATCCAGGCATAAACACCCTACCCAGAAAGCAGACACAGTTGACCTGTTTCTCATTGTGAGTGGCCACTTACCCATCACCATGCCTACCAAGTGCTTGTACAGAAGTTTTTCTTAACTCAGGGTTTTTCTCAAAGGTATGACTCAGTTCTTAGCAATCACAAGCTGCCATATGTTCGTCACTTATTCATTTGTGCATCTAACAGTTATTATCTATTATGTGCCAGTATTATTATATATTTAAGATTTCTATTTCTTTACGATATATCTAAATTTTGGCATTTTGAATGTTTGTCCTAGTACCTTGAAATTTTACAAAACTCTGGATAATTTTTAAAGGAACTGATGAACTTTTCTGTAGGTTTTACATTATATTTGCCAGATCTGCTTTTGTTTTCTGAGAGCTGCTTTAGCTGAAATGCCTCAAGACAATGGCTACTTTTTCATTAGTGGACTTGACTTCAAAATTTTATTTTATTAGTGCCATAGAAATGAGTAAGTTAGGATATACAAAGTTTTATTTTATTTTGTTTATATATTGCTCTGACATTTACTTCTTAATAACAGGTTGGAAAATCAATTTAGGCCTGGAAAATTCTTGGCAGTAGATTTAAGTAAGAATTATGTAAATTACATGCATAGATTATACTATGTACCCAGTAGTAATATAATTTGGTGTCTCTGCCTTAGGAATTACATGGAAGTAAAGGAAAATGCATATTGATTTCACATTTATAACTCATGTTTAAAGTTTTCATGATTTCAGAATTTTAAATAAGAACAAAGTTTCTTGTATTTTCTTCCTTGCTGACTTTATTGTAACTGCCAATTAAAACTTTAAATGAGAGAATTTTGGCTTTTATTGTAAGTGTTACTCTCAAAACAGAATCAATATTCCAAATGCAAATTTGAAAACCAACCACATTAATAGCCTGAGGTTTTGCAATGTCATAGAGTGACAGTTATATATAAATTAATAATTATAACATGGATTTTAAAGAGAAATGACATGACACAGTGTAGAATTTGACAAGAAAAGACTGCCACTCACTGTGATCATACATAAATTACTACTTTACATTGGATAAAACAGTAGTTTAATGGCTAGTATATTTGTCTAAGTTTCTTCATTATAAAAGGAATTCACTTTGTATGGCAGACTAAATTAACTTGTGATGGTGTGTATAATATAAAACATGTTCCTATGTTTGGTGTGGTATTCATATATACTCTCAATATAATGACAGCGGGAAACCTTCTTTGGGCCCATTCCTTGTAAACAATGACCAGGGAGTGAATTTCAGCAATGATCCCAAGGTTTGAAGACCCAAGGGGTGGCAGGGTGGGGAAGACTGCAGACCTCCTAGATGTCTCTGTGTCACACAGTCCCCAGAAAAATAACTCATTTGTGTGATTTTCTGCAGTTTCTGTTTTATTTTTCTGTTTTATCTTTTCTACACTATTTCCTTTTTTTCTCTTGAGAGAATTCAAAACAAGGGCTTAGAAAAGGAAGAAATAATATCTACTTGTACAGTAGATTTCTGCACTTGGAGAGAAATAGATAACACTAGAAATGGCTTACTTATATGAGTCTAGACTTGAAGGCAGTTCTCAATCTTGTGGGTTTTGTTTTATGAGGGTAGTCTACAAACTTCATGGAATGGAGTGTTCCATCAGAATTTAAGAAATTAATCAATGTCATTCTAACAAATGAAGAAACAAATCATCTTGAGGAAGGCAAGTAATCTTGTGCCTTGATCCAGTCAATTGCTATTTTCCTGCAGACTATGTAACCACAGGTATTCTAAGAAGATATTTTTATATGAACAACTAAAATAGTATTAGCAGAGCATTACTAAGATTATAGGTTATTACAGTCCTAAGTGAGAAAATCATAAAACCACTTTATATTATCTAAATATAATAAAGATGTGAGTTAAACCAATGATGTAAATATTTGAAAAGAGGTTGAAAGATGAATGTAGTAATGTAGATTGGGGTTGATGATGGCTTACATGTAGTTTTGTCTATGTCCAAAGTAGGAGTGTCAAACCTGTGCATGTGTGTCATAGCCAGCTGTTTATTATCTTTGAAAGCTCTAAAAGGTTTGTCATCCCTGATGTAAAGTGTTCAAAGTATTAAAAGAACCAGTCATACTAGACTGGAATTGTATTTTGAATTGGTTAAGAAAACAATTTATTTTTAGTCAATCTTTGCTGGATGGAAAATCAGTTTCAAAGTTTTATTTATTGGATATATAGATTTAAATGTGAACATTAGATTAAAAAAGAAAATAGGTGAAAATTCAGAATCATAGTTCTTTTAAAATCATTATCATAACAGCTTTCTCCTCTTCTTTGAGGATTAAAATCCTATTGATATTTGATTCACAAGCTTCTACAAATCAAACTGAAAATAGCTTCTCCTTACTTGTGTGATAACACTAACTGTAATCATTAGATATTTTAATCATTAGATTTTCTCCTTCTTACTTTTGTGATAAGGAACACTAACTGTAATTGTTAGATATTTTAGTTGTAACTTCCTTATATTAGACTGCTGAACTTCCTGTTTTTCCCCAAATTTCTTTCTTTCTTTCTTTCTTTCTTTCTTTCTTTCTTTCTTTCTTTCTTTCTTTCTTTCTTTCTTTCTTTCTTTCTTTCTTTCTTTCTTTCTTTCTTTCTTTCTTTCTTTCTTTCTTTCTTTCTTTCTTTCTTTCTCTCTCTTTCTTATTTTCTCCCTTCCTTCTTTCCTTCCTCCCTCCCTCCCTCCCTTCCTTCCTTCCTTCCTCCCTTTTTAGTTTTTTGAGACAGTCTCACTTTGTAGTTCAGGCTGGCCCCGAACTCACTATGTAGTCCAGTCTAGCCTTGAACTCACAATAATCCTCTTGCCTCTGCCTCCCAAGTGCTGGATTACAGGCATGAATCACCATGCCCAGCATTGTGATGTGTGGTACTGGGAATCAAATTTGGGACCTTGAGTTTGAGAGGCAGGTGCTGGAACCACTGAGCTAAATCCCTGGCCCATCCTCAGGATTTTCTTATATAACATAAATGGAATTTTTGGAGTGAAATAACCATATTTTAGTGTCATACTTTTAGCTTTACTCTGGTAGCAGCAGGGTGAGGCATCTATCCTGTTGAACTGACACCTTGAGCTTCTATGAAATGAACACACTTCAGTTCTGGCTTTGGTTCAGTGGGACCCACTCCCTCTTGTGGATCTTAGGCATCATGCAACTTGGGGATGTTATGTAGGGTCTCTGTGCATTTGTCTTCCCTCTTCTTAAAAAAGAAGGTTGGAAGGAGAAAATGGGGCATAGTGTGTGGATTGAATCCAGTTTAGGGCACATAGTAAGCATGGAGTGAATGGTAACTGTCTTAGACAGGGACATCGTTTCTCCCTAGTTTAAACATAAAAGCATCCAGAAATTCCTGCTAGTCACAGCATCCCAAACAGATGACTAAGCTTCAGTTTTACAGACTGATACAGAGAATTCAAGTACACATGATGTAAACTCTATTCTATTGGCATCTGTGGAGAGCTGGAAATGCTCCAGCAAAGAACTAGTTAGAAACACAGCCCAATACATTAAAAAAAAAGAGAGAGAGAGACAGAGAGAGAGAAATGACTTCTTAAATGGAGTTCATACCACTCATATTGAAAGGATCTGTCCTTTCTCTTGCCTTTTGACCATGAATTTGTGAAGAGAAAAAAAGTACCAAATTAATGCTGGGTTTCTGACAATAAGTACTCATTTTTTATTTCCCAACTGTTTGTTTTCTGCTCATTCTTGCATCAAACATATTAGTACGTGTTGTGGATCTAGGCCACACAGAGATTGGGGAGGAAGGAGGGCTGTGAAGGCACATCATGTATTAAGACATCAAAGAACACATGAGTCAGAATGAAACTCCTGCAGAAAGCCCTGTAAGTATTCCTAGAAATGAACGAAGGCAGACATTCTTGTGGAGCTGTACTGGAAGACAATAAAAGAAATCCATTTCATCAAAACCTGCAAGTGTGCAGCCTTCTGTTAGCTCTCCAGTGCATGGACTATGAGCTTTCCAGTTGCAAACCTAAGGTTCTGAGCCAGGTTTCCCTGTGTTCTGTCCTTGTAGACATACGATGGCATGACCTCTGCTACCGCTCGCCTGACCAGTGTGTGCGGGAGACAGCAGCTGACCAACCCAGTCACCTCTTCAGGGGACAGCCTCTTTGTGAGATTCCAGGCTGGTGCTTCCAGGCAGGGCAGGGGCTTCCGAGCCCAGTTCAGGCAAGGCAAGTACCCTGTGGAGTTCTCTGAGTACCGGAGAAACTTTGTTAACTGACCTGTTTGGTGCTGTGATAAAATGAAACTACCTCAAAAACTGATCACAGCTCCCTACTTAACATGCAGAATTTTAGATAGAAGTATGACTCAACCATTGTTGTGATTGTTGACACTTTTCACCTTGTCCTTGTCTAATTGAGATGATGCTGACTTCCTCTGGATGCACACACACCCCCCCCCCCCACACACACCCATCCCTCATTTCTGAATTCCACCATTGTCCAATTGAGGAGCCATGCCTGTTTTCCTTTGTTCTGTTCCTGAGACACTGTTTTCTGATTTTGCCTCCGTGGATTTATCACCCATTGCTTTTCATCTGGTCTTTGTCAGAGATTAACCTTTTATGCAACTGTCAGACACAGCAGGAACACAGAGCTCCATGTAGTGATTTTTATTTGAATGGGTCAGATCTTTCACTTCTATGACATTTAATCTGCAGAGTCCTTATGGGTAACTGAGTGGACTTGCTGGTATTCTTTTTTTTTTTTTTTTTGAGACAGGGTCTCGCTTTGTAGTTCGGGCTGGCCCTGAGCTCAGTATGTACCCCAGGCAAACCTGGCACTCAGCAGTCCTCCTGCCTCTGCCTCCTGAGTGCTGGATGACAGGTGTGAGTCACCATGCCCAGCATTGTGGGGTGTGGTACTGATTGCTGGTGGGCGTGAGTCACCATGCCCAATATCATATCATTGTATGTGGTTACTGGGATCAAACCAGGGACCTTGTGCTTGCTAGGCAGGCAGCAGAACCAGTAAGCTAAATCTCCA
Organism: Thryonomys swinderianus; assembly: GCA_004025085.1. Taxonomy (NCBI): domain Eukaryota; kingdom Metazoa; phylum Chordata; class Mammalia; order Rodentia; family Thryonomyidae; genus Thryonomys; species Thryonomys swinderianus. The sequence goes on along the minus strand of PVIC010022558.1, from coordinate 9,853 downwards.
GCCCTTTGCTGGTATTCTTGTGAAGAGCTCTTAGTGGGGATGGTTTTTGAAGTAAGAGCTTCCAAAGATTAGCTATAAACTTTGGAGCAAGATAGACTATATTTCTATCAGTCACTCTTTGTGATCTCAGAGAAAAAAGTTTCTTGATTCTCTTTTATTTTTTATGTTCAACAATTGCCAAAGATATTGATTCAGGATAACTTCCCCTTTATCTCTTATCTGCAGTGTTACAGATTCACCTACCCTTGTCTGTCTTCACTGTCACTTGCAAAAGCCCCACACTGGTCCTGCCTTTGAGGACTGGTGTCTATCCTATTACCACATGATTTGGAAAATGAAGCACTAGCCCCTCTGGGTGCCAACCAAGGGTGCCCAAGTAGGCTATGACCCCCTAAGGCCCTGAGCACTTCAACCTCATCTGTGTGGACACCTCCTAAGTGCTCAGAGCTCTCCCTCCCTGTCCAGCTCTTCAACCCCCAATTCCTCCTCCATCCACTGACTTTTTAGATGACACCACTGGGACTCACTAGTGGCACCACATCCTTTCTCTCTTGGACTCTGGTAAAATGTTATTATTCTTACAAAGTCCTACTTTATGGAATAATTATTTTCTTGAAACAAAGATATCATTTATAAACAGATTATTCCTTTACTCCTTATTTTGGGGGCACAGAGTGAGGAAATCAAGGCCAGAGTTCTGTTTGAATGATTCAGGCAACTCAGCCATTTAAAATGTCATTTATGCCATTTCCCACTTCCTGTAATTGAAGAAAATTGTTATCATGTTAGGCCTGTGTCCATTTTCTGATGGTTTAAGTGCAGTTTCCTTGGCACAGGACTTCCTTGATGTGCTTTTCAGAAATTTAAATCATTTATGTGTTCATTTATCAAATAATTGGTAGCATCAGTAGAAATCAAAAGTATATGACACATGCTTTCTGTTTGTGTTTCCCAGTCTGTGGAGGCTACTTACTCACCGACTCTGTTGATACCATTTCCTCCCCTTCATATCCTGCCAAGTACCTGCCCAATCAGAACTGCAGCTGGATAATTCAAGCTCAACCTCCATGTAAGTCATAAACATGCAAAAGGAAAGGCCTTCTGGAGAGATGGCATTTGTGACAAAGTCGGTCTGTGACTAATGTGCTTTTCAGTGATAGCAATTGCTGTACCTTTTTCTTTGTCCTAAATGTTTCCTAGTCTTATATAGATGGAATTTTTACTGTTTCATCTTAATTTTTCTTTTCTTAGTTGCAAAGCCTACCAAGGGAAAATAAACACAGGCACAGCACAACAAACCTATGTGAGATTGGGTGTAAAAAAAAAAAAATAATGGACACGTGTCTCCTGAGTGTCGTAGACACCAGGACAGTTGCTGAAAAAATATCTCTCACAGCCTGAGAGTGCTATGCCACATGCCCCTTGATCTGTAAGCAAAGTAAAAAAACTAATCAAACTAGGTCTCCCCTGCAATTAAAAAAATCCAGCACAGGCTTGAAAGAAACACTCAATGATGCCTCTTTTCTTTGGGAAGTCCTAGGACCCTCTTACTTTCTGACTTGGTATCTATCTAACAGTTTAATTTGAGGGATTATTGTCCACATTTTAGCAGTAGAGAAAATCTGGAGCTGACCTCTAAGGACATCAAAATGGCTCCAAGGGGAGTGAACCGGGGATGTTATGAATCCTCTTTCATTTGAACTCCTTTGAGGTTTTCAGAAAAAATTTATTATTTCAGAAATAATGTGGGAAAATCACTAAGTTCTGAATTCAGCTCTGTAATTCCCAACCTGAATGAAAATAGATAAGTCACTTAAGTTAATTAGCTTGCAGTTCAAATAATTTACACAATGAAAATTTTGGCTTAAACATTATCTCACACTTTTTCTATGACATTCAGTTCAGCAGTGACACAGTGGTGATTTATTTATTGACATGGTAATCCGTGGGACCAGTGATGTAATCCTTAGCCAACTGCAGATGAGAAGTTAGAGAGAACCCTAAGTGAGAGGCAGATAAAGAAGCCTCCTGCCTTGCTTCCCGCAGTTCTGTGCCTGAGGATTATTTTCTAGTGAGTTATAAAGCATGCAGATGAAAGATCTCACTGCTTTAGGGACAGTAGCAGGAAAAGACCTTGTTCTGTAGATTAGGTACCCTGGAAGAATGACAAAAGTGACTCAGGCTCGCGCTGCTCTATGAGTAATTTAAAACTTTCTCCGTAAATGACTGAACCGTGGGGCACTAGCTAGGACCTTCACAGAAACTTGAGTATGCGAGTTTATACGTGCATCAGGGAAAGAAAGCCTTATTTACAGGAACATGTGAAGAGTGTGAGATAGGGAAATGTTTTTGTGAGGGGCATAGCAGTGACTGATACAGACATGTGTGAAGACAGTATTTTCCAACAACCCATTTCCTGCAGTCTCAGCTCTTCAGATCTTTGAGGCATTTTCAAAATTATGGATTGTGTCAACACTTAGATCACTTCAGCAGGAATCCTCTATCATAGAAGTTGTACTCTTTCCTTTCTTCATCCACTTGATGCAGATCAGCTACAAGTCTTATTTCTCTACTTGAAAACCCTCATATGAAACTATCAGATGTAAACTTTCTTTCTCTGCATCTTTTGTTTGCCAGTAGTTTATTAAATAATCTCCCCATCCTTTTTTTTTCTTACAGTCAATCATATTACTCTCTCATTTACCAATTTCGACCTTCAAAATAGTAGGGGTTGTACACAGGACTTTGTAGAAGTATTGGATGGTGGCGACGCTGGTGCACCCCTCCGAGGTACTGTGGCATTGACTCATTTACCTCTGTGGTCATGACGGTGTGTTATTTATATACCTCCATGTTTATGGATTAGAATGTTTCCAATAAATGTCAAGAGCAGCATAAGCTCAGCAAATATAATTAGAGGGTTTTAAAAAGCAGGATTTATGTGAGGTTCAGGAAACTCAGCATGTTTATATTCAAGGCTATGTGTTGTTTGTGTGTAATTAAAAATTTAAATGTTGCAACCGAAGTAGTAGAGTGGTGAAATCTGTTCCAGCTTTAGATAAAATTTTCTCTGAAATTTCATGTCAATATTTGAAAAAAGTTCTTGTATCCAAATTGTTTCTTTTTTCTTCAAAGCAAAAAATTGATGGCTTGTGTTAAAAATCTGTCCTTTTGTTTGTGAGACATTCCAGTACAATTAAAGTGTGCTTCTATGTAGTTTCGAAAATGTTTTCAAGCAAAATAATTTTCAAGATGATTAAGTTTTTCCACCAGTTGAGTTTTGTCCCATAAGCTTCCCCTATGGTACTGGAAAACAGGCTGGGTCGTGAAGACTGTGTTTTATTATTGCCTTATTCCTAGTGCCTGGAACAGAGCTTGAGACAACATCAGGCAGTCAGCAAGCACCCTAAGCCCTGCACACATCTCCCATGGCATTTCCTGAGGTCTTGCTGCACGATGAGGAAGGTTATCCAACAAGTAGTACAGTGCTGCCTTGTGCTAAGCACTAGTCTAAGGATTTAAAAATATCAGTGTAGTCCTCACACTCTTATGACATAGGTGTCATAATTTTTTTTTTTTGAGACAGGGTCTCACTTTGTAGTTCAGGCTGGCCCTGAGCTCACTATGTAGCCCAGGCAAGCCTTGAACTCAGCAATCCTCCTGTCTCTGCCTCCCGAGTGTTGGGAATACAGGCGTGAGCCACCACGCCCGGCGGTGTCATAATTTTTAATATACTCTTTTATCGCACAAGAAAAATGAGGCACAGAGCATTTAACTTGACCCAGCTCATGTAGCTAGTAAATGGTAGAACCAGGAGTTGAATCCAGGTCACCTGGGTCCAACAGCCACATTTTTCTGGAATGCATTGTACTGAGATTGGTGAGTATTTGTGTATTTATCTGAGCAGGTTCCTTTTTTGGAGATTTTACTTGAGTGAGTTACATTTGGGTCAGGTTATGTATACTGCCCCTCTGTTCTTTATCATGCATCATGTAAATCATCTCTGCAGTGGTTGTATTTAGAGCTTATTTTGAAATAGGTGATGTCTGAAACATTAACATTGATTAAATGGTTCTCTTAATAGAGATGTCTTCTGAATGGGTGGGTCTCTTGTAATTCTGGTAGATGTGTTTATGGCCTCTGCTATATCACAGTTCATTTTCCTTGTCGTTGCCTTTATCACTCAGGCCGCTACTGTGGCTCCTCCATGCCCCACCCCATCACATCCTTCAGCAGAGCCCTGACACTGAGGTTCGTCTCTGATTCTGGAGGGAACTATGGTGGTTTTCATGCTCTCTATGCTGCATCCACCTCTGGTAAGACACTTGAACAGAGGCCTATCAAGTCAGCAGGCCTCTGGTAGATGCTTGGTTTGTTATTTGGGAGTCTTTAACCTCCAGGCTTTGCAGCAACTTTCTAGAGAAGACCCCTGTGCCTTATCTTATCTTCTTCCTAATTAGATGAACATGTAAATTCTCACAGTAGCAAACTCTAGAAGTGAAAAACTGGCCGGAAACCTAGCTGTGTTTTAAGCTAACTCTCATGATCTCACACGACTTGCTTAGCCATGTCTTGGTGACATGTTTGTTAAGGTGGCCCCTGCCTGCCAGTGCCTGATGGTGTCTCATATGGATGAACAGCACATGGCAATTCTCACATCTGCCTGGCTTTGCTACTGGGCTCAGGCAGCATCTGAATGTGGACAGGGAAGTAAATGGAGCAGGGAAGAAACAGGAACCCCAGCACTGGGTTGCTTAGATAGGAACAGCAGTTTTAAACTGCCAGCTTCCATGCTAGTAAAAAGCTGAAGATCTTTAGTCTACGGTATGTGTTCTGGTGTTCCCCACGAGGGAGAAGCTGCAATTCTGTCATTTCTTCTAGGTGAAAGTTGAAGATAATCTCATTCAGAAAAATCAAATGGTTGTAGGGTTAAAAACAAATATTTTATTACCCAAAGTTAGAAAGTGGAGAAAAGGGTTTTAGAGAAGACACTGCAGAGATTCTTTCTGATCCATCATGCTGTGGGTCTGGGTTTTCAGGTTTCAGAACCCTTCCCTAATGTATGTCATGGAAGTCCTATATCCTTTGATGCTAACTGTGGCTCTATGAGTTTTTTCTTTGTATTGTAGTCTTCTTTTGGTCTTCTCTCTGTGCTCTGACATTCTGTTTATTTCTCTTTTTATTCTAGCTTGTGGTGGAAACTTCCACATGATTGAAGGCATCTTTGAGAGCCCTGGCTACCCAGACGAATATCCCCCTAATACAGAATGTGTCTGGAACATTATCAGTTCCCCTGGCAACCTGATCCAGCTGTCTTTTATGTAAATACTTTTTTTTTTGGTATATTGTTTCAGTGCTAATGAATCTGTAGGAAGGAAGCTGTTACTAATAGGATGAACAACCAACAGCATATGTGTCCAAGCAACTGCTAAAGGGAATATGGTGGGAACTTTTGAAAGGCTTTTTCCAAATTTCTGAGGTTTTAGTCATACTTTGTGTTATAAATAGAATTGAGATTCTCTCAAAAACAGTCCTAGAGTCAAACTTTCACATTACCCAAAAACCATCCTTGAGCTCTAGGTGAACAAATCTATGGAAATTCATGGTCAGAGTAGAGTAATTTTATGTTTTTTGGAGTTAGTTACATTTCAGGTTCTTCCAGGTAAGAAATTCTAATGTCAGTTAAGACTATTTCCTAACCCATGTATCTTATTCCTAAACTCATCCCCTTTTCTTCCTATCAGCAGAATGATCTTGAAAATTTTTTGAAATTTGGTGGTTGATTTATAAAATCTTTTTCAAATTCTAACACCTTTAATATAGATAGTAGGTGCACAATTAACTTACATTCTGAGTAGTCTTAGGGTAAGTTAAATAACAATGACTGTGTTCAGAAGTCAACATAAAAAGTACATGGTATATGAGTGGGATGTATTAATTAATCAGAGAGGTACCTGTGTCATGCTACTTTGGTAGTGGATGCTTAACAAATATGGAGAGATAATACCTTTTTATTTTTAATTGCCATTTTGGATGAAGCATTATGTGCCCTATTATTTTATGAGTTACTTGTCTATGGTTAGAACTGCCAATTCTGTTTTGAAGAGTATATAAGTAACATAATATTGTGAGAAGTGTTTAGAGGATACTAGTTTATTTATTCAAGAATCTGCATCTTCCTCCTAGACATTTCAGTCTTCCCATGAAGAACTGATAAAAGCAAATCAACAGATCTACTTTGTGGACCAAGTTCAAACCTTTCAAGTTGCTTTCTTTAATCCACCAGGCAGAGAATGCTTCTTCACAGGGCAAGGGGCATTGTTTTAAGACAGATGCTTTCTGCATGCCTGAAAGCCAATGTCGTTTTCAGCTGCCATATGGGAAGGAGGTTTTGGTTTATCTTTGAGTTCACTAACATGCAGAATTCTTTATGGGAACATATTGCTCTGCATAGCATTCACCTAACACATATTTATTCCTGTATTTACCAAATGTTTATTGAACCCTACTATGTGCTAAGCATGTAGTCAACACATACAAGACTCTTTATGTACAACGATGAGTGAGACACAATCATTGTCCTTATAATGAAGTGCAAGATCCTTCACTACTTACCAGGCCTCAGAACTTTCCAAATGAAATAACTTCTTTATTTGGTCTTTTTCTTCTTGGTCCTTCCACGTTCATACTGTTGACTACTCTAAGGCTCAGTGGGTACTCAGTGGATATTGGAACTGTTTAAGACACATAAGGTCCAAGTTTGTGGCAAATTATTGCTGAAGCAACATAAAACCTGTCCAATTGAAAGCTCAAAAGATGCTAATCAACCTCTAGGGCCATCATTAGGATTAAAGATATCAAATTTAAAATATACTGTATAGCCCCTCTACTCTAAGGCTCAGTGGGTACTCAGTGGATATTGGAACTGTTTAAGACACATAAGGTCCAAGTTTGTGGCAAATTATTGCTGAAGCAACATAAAACCTGTCCAATTGAAAGCTCAAAAGATGCTAATCAACCTCTAGGGCCATCATTAGGATTAAAGATATCAAATTTAAAATATACTGTATAGCCCAAGGTAATTCTCCTAGTATTTGCCATTTTTAAGTATCTTCTGTTACACTTCACATAAATCTAAATGGACAGCACTGGGCTCTCCTCCTAGAGAGTGTGAGAGTACAAACACAGCAAGCTGCACCCACTTTACTGTCTAATGGACATCAAGTCCCAATTTAATTACTGTATAGAAAGTTCCTCAGGACTCAACTATTTCCTTTCTCACCTCTGAGATGTTCAGTTTGATGACTTCATGTTGCTTGCTTAAATTTTATTGTTAAAATGAATTTTACAGAAAGCAAGTTGCTTCTCTTTGTGCAGGTGATAATGAGAAGGGCTTCGTGGCAAAACCCATGAGTTGTAATATTCTCCCCTGATCTAAACTACATCCAGATGGACACATAGAAACCCCTGGGGTGTGTGAGAAGCCTAAGGGAAGCATATGAATCACATCAAATTATAAAATACAGGGTATGGTTTGTGGATAGCACAGTGGTGAAATTGAGCAGAGAGAAAAACTGGAGAAATTATGGTTGAGTCTGCAGAAAAAAGGACATGGAGAAATAAAACCTTAAAAGGAGGGTTTTTTTTTTTTTTTGGTAAAACAGATATTTAAAAGAATTAACAAAAATTACACTGTATGTTTTCAGAGTACTTTTAGAAAGTAGTTGGTCTTGGTTCAAGAGCTGAAATGAAATAATAAGACACGGTGATTGTATTATTTTTGTTTCACATCATATTTTTACTAACCTCTTAGCTAAAGACTAGATCTGCTTATAAAACATGCCAGCCTGAAGCAAAGATTTCCAGTAACAGTAAAGATTTTTTTTTTTGAGACAAGGTCTCTTGTAGTTCAGGCTGGCCCTGAGCTCACTATGTAGCCCAGGCAAGCCTCGAACTCACAGCAATCCTCCTGCCTCTGCCTCCTGCGTGCTGGGATTACAGGTATGAGGCACCACACCCGGCATTAACAGTAAAGATTTTTTCAAAAGTCCAGTTTGATTCTTACAGATAGGGTTCTAGTATAATTTCTAATTAAATGTCTTTTCTGCTACTTAGCCCTAGATTGTAGTGTGGGCCTCAGAAAAGACCTTCACTTTGCAACATTCTGGGCAATTTTGCAAAATCTTAGTATGCATGTTGGTCACCTGGGATCTTGCTAAAATTTGCATTCAGATTGTTAGCTAGTGGAACCTGATTCTTCATTTTGAATAAACTCTCTGGTATTGTTGTTGGAGGACCATACACCCTACTTTGAGTAGAAAGGTTTTAGAGGCGATTGCAGGTAACTGAGTTTCTGAGGAAAATAAACTTTCCTCTATCCCTTACTGAGAAGCAGAAAAAAACTACTTTAGCTTATTTTACATTGGTGGTAACATTATGAGTAATAAAATCAAGCCTGAATTTAAGCAGCAAACCTAGCAGTCATCCACAAATGGAATCAGAGCAATTCCTTGGGAAAAATGAGCGTCGATGTAAATTTTGTTATTCCAAAGCATTAGGTTGTCAAGGAAGTGAAGATAAATAGGAGTTTTCTTTGCCTGACATGGACATTTCCTGAGTTCTTCTGCTTTTCACTTATTAATCATAACTTGTTGATATTACTATATTTAGAATGTAGTACAGGTGACTCACTTGCCAGTGACCCACCTGATGGGAGCACAGGTTTATTGTTTTCCCAGCAGTGCTAGTATCTGGTCTGAGAAGCGAGGGATGGACTGGTGCTGTGTAGTTGGCGCATCTTGTGTCTGGTGAGTGTTGGATTCCATGGAGACCGTGGATTGGCCAGCACCTTCTGATTGGTTGAGTCTTGGAGTCCTAATCCATTAGCTGAAATGGAACCCCTGGGAGCACTACTTACTCTGTGTGAAATCTTACCATATATCACTTTGAGACTGACTGAAAGCTACAGTTGATGTATTACTCAAATGGATTTCTTAACCTTTAGATATGTTCCCTGCCCCCTGATAGTTTTTCATCTGTAGCCTTGCTAAGTCATTCAGTCTTCCTCATTTGGTCTTGCCTTTCCTTTTGACAAACTCTCCTTCCAACATCTGATACAACAGTTTGCATTGGGCTCTTTGTATTTTTTCTTATCAACCCAATTAATTTCCCTACAAAAAGGGTAATGAAAGTTCCTATCCACGTCCCTTTACTTTCTCCTCACAAAAGTAACACATACGTTGAATTTTATGCATATCATTTCCATTCACATTTTACACTTTTAATAGATATATGTAGGTCCATAATACTTCATTAAGTACTACTTTCTGTTTTACATTTTACATGAATGGAATCATACTTACTGATTCATCTAGAATTACACTGAATTTATTCAATTTTGAGTGAATTATCTACTTTATGATGGTGACACTTCATATCCTTGAACTAGGGATACTTCTATTAATTTAGCTCTTTCCTCCTTTATGTCCATCAATAAAATTCTGTATTTATTCCTAGGCACTTTATTTTTTATTGCCACTGAAAAATGATATCCACTTTAAAGTTATATAACCTGACTGCCCTCCCTAAAATAACACCTCCTAATTGTACTTTATTTTTTCCTCTTAGAACTTAGCACTTCCTCATTGTAGATCAACTTATCCATAAATTTTTCTTCCTAGAATATGAGCCTTTTAAAAAGAAGCACGTTCTTGTCTAATCCTTAATCTTGAAGACAGTATCCAGTAATACTGTAAAGACTTGAAAAGATTTGTTTGAATGAATTATTAAGTCATAGTTTAAATATTTCCTTGCTGGTATAAGGAAACACTATTAGTTTTTTTGTTGTTTGTTT
>PVIC010022557.1:0-27607 GCA_004025085.1 Thryonomys swinderianus | reverse complement strand
AAATTTACCACATTTATGGGTTTACAAAATAATCTAAGGCTCAAACAACATTTAGTAGGTAACAAGTACTAAGAAGATTTAATATTTTGTAAGACAGAACAACAAAAATTTATCTTATACCCTATTCAATATTCTTCTGGCGGGAAGAAGTAATCCATTTTATTTTTTAGAATATCTTGTAGTTTAAGAAAGATTAAATTTTAAAAGTTAAGTATTTTCTATCAGTAATATGCCCAACCTTTGAAAAAGTCATTATGCAAACTGGCATTTGAGCTTGCACTTAGTTTTCTTTTCTTTTTGTGGGATGGGGATCAAACTCACAATCTCACACTAGCAAATCAGCACCACTACTGCAATAAGCTACATCAGCACCACTAAGCTAAATCCCTGGCCCCTTGAACTTAGTTTTCTGATACTTAAATTGGTACAGATAGGAGACAAATAAAAAGGCAAAACAAAAAACAAGAAACACTGAGAGATTAACAAAAATACATACATATATCTATCTATAGATACATACATATCTCCAAAGATTTTAAAAACTACTCAAGAATGCAAACAAAAACTAGCAAGCCAAAAACAAACTAAACTTTGATTATGTTGACAATAAACTAGGGGAAAACCAACTTAGTCTTCTGCTAGGCAATGCCAATGCAGGGTAATGTGGATGCTGTCCAGGTCTTTTCTTCTAGGAAGGAAGTTGTCACCAAAGCTACTGAGAAAGAGCCTAGTAGTACACTAAATGGAAAGGATGTAAAACTAAACATTTGTTTATGATTATTTTAGGAAATGCTTGTACAAATCAAATTCATACTCATAAATAACATCCACCAATTAGATAATATACATGTAAGATGTCATAATGTTGCTTTTTCAAAGTAAAACTAAGATACTCTGACTTTTAATGACTTACTCATTAGGAGAAATACTGTATTTAAAACATTCATCACAAAATTGCTCTTAATTCAAGCATTTATTTTTCCCAGACCTGTTTCTGACACAGTACTACAGGACCAATTCACACTTCAAAACTTTCAGTAGGTGAGAACTGGTTTCGCTCTTACTGGAGCTCATCAGCTGTAGGCAACTGGTCAAGAAACATTTTTTTTAAATTTGCCTTAGAGCCAACTATTACCCCTTTTGGATTTGTTTCTTAAGGAAGAAAACTGCATTTCTATAGAATTATTTCTATACAAAGGATGTATGAGAGGAAGCATTGTTTTTAATAATTTTTAGTTCTATTCTTGTTTTATTCTAATTAGCACTATACAACCAGAAAACACAGGTTTATTCTAAAAACCACAAATCAGATTACTCTAATTTACAGATATTTGATAACAGATTATCAAACAAAGCAGGCTCAAAGGCATCAAATTAGAAATAATTCCCAAAGTAAGTATTAACTTATTCATTCACTAAATATGCACTGACCATCTGTTTTGCACAGGGTTTGTTTTAGGCAATAGGAACATCACAGTGAACAGACAGTGGACCAATGCATAAGTATGTACTATGCTAAATCCTTTATTCATTATGTTTTGCTGTGGATAAACACTAAAACATTATAGGTCATAGAGCACATATTTTAAGGTTACAGTAATTTAAGATCTGACAGTTTTCTGCCAAAAACTCTTAAGGAAAAAAAAAGGTCCAGTGCTTTTAAACCTAGAAGAAAAACCTGAGTTAGTTTAACTGTTAGTTCAGTGTAATATTTTATACAACAAACAAGTTATAAATTATAAACTGTACCACTCAGGTACCCTACATCAGACAGCTATATACTTCTCAAATAATATAAATTAAATAAGCAAACAGCTTTGTGAGACCATTCCTGTCCTCCAAATGGTTTACTGTCCTCTGTAAGAAAATGTAAACAAATCAATAGTGCCGGGTGTGGTGGCTCACGCCTGTAATCCCAGCACTCGGGAGGCAGAGACAGGTGGATTGCTGAGTTCGAAGCTTGCCTGGGCTCCATAGTGAGCTCAGAGCCAGCCCGAACTACAAAGTGAGACCCTGTCTCAAAAAAAAAAAAAATGTAAACAAATCAAGAGGATTTTTACATATTCCCCAAATACATTTTGAAAATAGTAAACACAAACACAAAAATACTACTAAAATTCTGATATGGCAGTTAAAAGTCAGAAGCAATTTGGGCTCAGCAGTTTATGCCTATAACCCCAACAGTATGAGGCAGGAGTATCACAAGTCCAAGCTCAGCTTGGGCAACTTAGTTAACTGTCTCAAAATTTAAAAACAGAAATAAAAAGGGCTGGGGATAGGGGGATAGGGATGGGAGCTAGACATGATACATCTGCTGACAACCAGGTAACTTATTTTCAGATGGTATAAACTTTAAACAATATTCTTTTTTTTTTTGGAGACAGGGTCTCACTTTGTAGTTCAGGCTGGCCCTGAGTTCACTATGTAGCCCAGGCAAGCCTTGAACTCAGCAATCCTCCTGCCTCCCTAGTGCTGGGATTACTGGCATGAGCCACCATGTCTGGCATCCACGTAGAGATTTTTTTAAAAAGGCTCAGCATGACAGATGCACAGATGCAGCAGAAACCCAATCAGCCACTAATTCCTGGGACAAGATAACAAGAAAAAGAAATTATGGGCCATAAAGTCGCCAAGAAAAAGAGTGCCACATATCACATTATTAAGTTACATCATGTATGTCATATCAATTTGGTATATTAGATTCATGTAATTTTATGTCTAATAATATTTTCAAACATAATGGCAGAAAGTTAATATAGAGTTTTAAGTTGAAGCTATTTGTAAAGGTCTCATCATTTGCACTGTAAGGAACTTAAGAAAATACTGAGAGTATTTTCAGTAACTTTCTTCTAAATCTGGAAACTAAAAGAAGTACAAAATGTAAAAATAATTACATAAAAGTTGCAAGTTTGCTTTACACTACAGTTTTGGTCAATATTTATATTTGAAACCACTTTTAACTTCGGTTTGGTTATTTTGATGTGATAGTTTAAGAAAAAAGTTAAATTATTCATTAGCACTTACTATATAATACTGTAGTAGATCCTTTAGTTTATGGATGAATTATCTTAATAAGAAATGCCTTTCGGTACCTTATTATCCTTTTACTCCATTTTTTCTTTTGTTTACTTCTCAGCTCAAATATTTTTAAATCTCAGTACCCGAGAAAATTCAAAGTATAAAAAAAGATCAGAAAATGGTTTGTAGGTATTAAATTATCTAGGATCTCACTCCTGACCCTAAAATGAATACTAAATGTAACATGTAGTATATTGTCTCTTGATGTCTAGGAAATACTAAAAAATTGACTTTATTTAAAAGACAGACAAAAAAACCAAGGGCATGCCTATAATCCCAGCACTCAGGAGGCTGTTACAGGAGGATCACTGTGAAGTTCAAGGTCTTCCTGGAATACATAGCTAGACTCTCTGTTTCTCAAGAAAAAAACAAAACAAACAAACAAAAAAACCAGAAAAGAAAAATCTAAGCTTTAGTAAAAGAAAAAAAAACCCAGAACTTCAAGTTAAGGATTTTTACTTTCACTTGAACTATCAGGTGACTCTGGGAAGCTAAGGTATATTACTTGTAATTTGACAAAATGAAAGATGGTTCTCTGAATTTCTAACTTTGGTTGCTTTCACATCTTAATCTACCATGTTCTCTAAAGAGCTGAATATACTGCTGTTTTACAATGTCAGCAGGTAGCTATAAACAGATGATTTTTAAATGAATATACTAAGAAATTATAATTAGCTATGCTGTCATTGTACAGCATCAAAGGACTGCTTTTATGGATGAGGGAACTACAAGGTTCGAGTGGTCACTGTGACACATACCAGCCAGTCTTTTCAATTAGCAAAAAATAAAGATTCTGAAATGCCAATGATATTCTACGGAATCTCTGTTTAAAGAAAACTTAACTGTACATGTAGTTATCAAGGTGAGGCCTTAAAAAAATACATAACCCATGCACCTTCTGAGATTCTTCACTAATTATGCCTATTATACTATAAAATGGAATCTGAGAGGGAGCATTTGCTTGAGAAAATTCCTGGGTTTAATCCCCAGGAGAGAGAGATTGAGAGTGACAGACAGGGGAAGCAAAATGTATTCAAGTGATTACAGCAACAGGCATTAACTTTAATTTAAAAAAGAGGGGATTTAAATTTTAATACAAGATTTATGAAGGAGTCAATATTTCACTGAATTTCAGGTAACATAAAAAGAAAAACCCGGGCCAGTCATCGTTTTTTAGTCTGTGTAATGATGGATTAAAAACTAAACAGGGAAGAGTATACTTAATGCACAGAGACTTCAGTTTTATTATAAATGTCTCTTGAAACTTTACTTTTTCCACAAGATCAGTACTGCAAATATTAAGGTTAACAACTGGGAGTTAATAATTCGGAAGGCCACACTCACTGCTAACATACCTAAACATTTATAGCAGATTAATTTTTATTTTAATGACCACCAGCACCCTACTTGACACACTGTTCTACTGATTAACAGACTTTTATTAGAAAATCACCCAGCCTATCTATTATTTTGGAAGAAATAAAATGCTAGGCGCCAAAGGAATATGATACACACGCAGAGTATGTGAAAGACCGGGCGGTCCCTTGCAACATATTTTTACTATATTTTTCAAGTCAAAGATTCTGAGATACTCTGGCTGCAGAACCAGGTTTTCTAACAAGAACAAGATGTGAATACGTGCTCGAGTTGCTTAAACTGTTAATAGTTGAGCGATGATTTCACTTGCATTGTTCCCTAGGACTGCTACTTGGGAAAGAGTCACACGTTTGGTGGAGATAGAAATTTGAAATTCCTTCCTTACAAACAAGGTTTATGAAATGCCTCGATGTTCTTGTTTTAAAAAAAAAAAATGCTAACAAAACAGTACCTCTCAACCACAACGCCTAAGAATCAGTTCCAAGCAACTTAAAAGCAAAGGGAAGTGTATGGACGGATTAAAAAGTCGCCACCGCTTTAAACACACACTACTCCGAGTTGGAAACGAAAAGTGAAGTAGGTGTCTGAGTCTGTCAAAGATCCCGAGCAGGTAGAACTAAGCAGCAATTCCCAGCTGCGGCTCAGGCCACCAGCCCAAATTCGGCCGCTCTCAGATCAGCTCCAGAAGCACAGCCCGAGGCCCCGCGCCCCAGCCCCGTGCCCCGAAGGGAAGGGGCTCCGGAGAGCTCCCCGGGGTAGGTTTCAACGCTCTTCCCGAGAGAACCCGAAGGGGAAGCGGGAAGGCGGCTCGGCCCCGCCCTGGAGCCCTGGGCCGCGCGCGAAGGGGACAGCCCCGCCGCCGCGCCTCGCCGGTCCGCCGAGGGGCCCTCTGGCACTTACCTCACTTATCCGAGCCTCGGGCAGCAAGCTAGCGGGACCTCTGACGCCCCGGCTCAGGGGTCAACTTCTCCATGGTGCGGACTGGCAGACCTCGCGTGGGCGGAAAGACAGCGGTGGGGGAATCCAGACAGCTCCCTCAGCTCCACTGCCGCCGCTCACCAAAAGCCCCGCAGAGCTGACACATCAACAAAGATGGCGGCGCCGCCGAAGCCGGCCGGGCTACAGCTGAGGGGGCGGGGATTCCTGGATAAACCAATCACTGAGGCGCGGAGGGCGTGACGCAAAGCACCTGGAGGTGCGGAGTAACCTGTCCGCAGTGGGTGGGGCCGGCGCTGCGCCGTGTATTTCCCGGCTCCTCAGTGCCTCGCCTAGTTGGGCGCCGCCGTCCCCGGTATCTGGCGAGCCGGCTCTAACCCCCGGTCCGCTCCCACCGCTCCCGTCTTCAGATCCGAGTGGCTGATTTCTTTCAGTGGGAGACGCCTACTGGATTTTGTTCTCCCTCACCCTTTGGCCCATCCTATTATGAGTCAAGGGCATAAAATAATAAAAGAATTCGAAACTGTGGCTTCCGGACGCTGAGGCCCAAACCTTTCACCTGAGATAGGTGGGCGGAGTCAGCAGGGGCCGGCAGCCTACCTGTGTCCTCCACAATTCATCTCTAACGAGTCCTCCGGGGTTCTGAACTGCCCCAGAGTTCGGCTCCTCAGAGAGGTAGCTCCTACCATTGTTTACTAATAAACTATTGGCATCTTTTGTCTCGGGCCACCAACTCAGCGACTTCATGACTTAGCCACAAAAGGGGTTTTTGAATACGGTTGCCAGGATCAGTCTGCAGAGGGAAAGTAAGCAGTTTGTCTGGATGGAAAATTTTCCACCAGAGAAACGATGTTCTTTGGTTGCAACTTCTTAGGCAGAGCTTCCCAGTGAAAATGGTTCATTCATATGTGTCACAAGTTTGTGTGGTAAAATAACACCACTCTGTTAAGTTTCTTTCATACTAACTGCTGAGAAAAAACAACACTGTCTAATTCTGTACGTCTGTCCCCTTCAACAAGAAATGGCAACTCCCTCCTCAAATGAGGGTCCTGTATTAAACACATTTTGAAATTAGAATGTTTGTGACAGTAAAGAAATGATATGGCTTTAAGAAAATGTATCAACCAAACATTCCTAGTGATGTATATCACTATGAGGAAAAAAAATCAAACTTTAGTTTGCCAGTAATGAGTATTATTTCTGAACTTATACTTGGTATGAAACGTGTCTGAGAATCAAGTTTTTCACTATAAAAATATAAAATTAAAGAAATGAAGTAAAGGCACCATCTTGTATTTGAATTTAGAAATATCAGAATGAGTTCATGGTGCATTTATTTTTTCAGTAAGAAGTTCAGGGCTGCAGGTAGAGCTCCTTAGTAGGGGACTTGCCTAACTTGTTAGAGACCCTGGGTTTGACCCCCAGCGTGGGAGTAGGCAGGCAGTAAGTCTACCCATTAAGAGGCCCTCAACAATACCAACCAGGGTACGTCCTGCTCTCGACTATAATAATGTCTATCAATTCCCACAAAGTAATCCAGACTGAAAAGTTAGTAGGTCTGGTTGCAAGTTTGGAGCAAGAAATGTATAAGATAGTCTGGGACATGTTTGTCGATTGTACCCTACTCAGATGGGGGCTTCACATAATGGCTTCCTTCTGAAGTTTTTACCGTGGGAGGTAACTACAGTAACGAATTCTAGCAGTCACTGTTTCAGCGAGATAATCAGGTCCAACATCAAGTCAATATCCCATTCAGAGGGTACGTTTGACGTGATACAATAAAAATGCCTCTTTACCTCCTCCTGCTACAAGAAGATAACAAAACAAGCACATACAGTTTCCAGCCCGACACTTTGCCGAGCTGCAGGGCTGCAGAATGCCCAGCAGTTTAGCCGCCCGGCATCCAGGGCGCACGAGGGCGCTCGAGGGCGCTCGTGGGCGCAGACTGCGCAGGCGCCACGCAGGAACCAAAGGCCCAAACTGGGGCATTTGAAGCTGGTGGAGTTTGGGAAGGTACCTGAGGCGCTGGGGTGTTGGCCCTGACGGCCGTCGCCACACTTAGGCTCGGGAGACTGGTCAGGTTGGCGGTGCTTCCACCTCTTTCCAGGTCTGGGTTCCCAGGCGCCTGGGGAGGGTGGGGGCAGTATGAGGGTGACCGGGCTTTGGGCGTTGGTGGCGTGGCGTTGGGCTTTGGACGTTGAGGGTGGGCGTTGAGGTTGGGCCTCGAACTCATACGAGGCCTGGAAGTGGAGAAAGGGTGGCAGAGTAGGTAGAGGAGAGCGTGGAGTGTAGGCTGGGGACGGAAGTCTAGGCTAGGAAGTTTTGAGATGAGCAGGGTCCATATTGGTTGGAGGAAGAGGAGGCAGAAGGCAGGAATTGAGATGTAGGCGAGCAGGGGCCCTGCTATGCACTAAAACTGCACTACGTGTTTGTGGGTTCTGTGCTTCCGTTTAACGCAAAAGCTAGAGTTCAAACTATTCACACTAGACTTTCCTCTTGACACCACCTAAGGTAGGAGAGGACAACCCGCTGAGCTCACTTTGAGGTGCGTGGGCCCTGGTTTTCTTGACAAGTGTTTGTGTTGCTTCTGCTGCTTTCCTTGGTGGTTGGCTTTTAGGAGGGGCTCTTGCCCTCTGCCCCACTGGACCTCTGGAGTTAGAGCAAGTGTTTTTCGTTCCCTCAGTGAGACCTTAGAGTTGACAGCCATTGGTCTGGCCTGCATTTTTTTTTTTCCTAGCTGAGTAAGGTGCTGTTTGCGGTTGGGAATTGGCAAGTTATTCAACTTTACAAATTCTCTCGCTCATTTTGGGAAAATACTATCATACTCAAATAATTATCTGTGTTTTAAATGTACAACCAGTTCCTTATAAGAGGGAACATTTTTCTTTTGAGTGGGTGGGAAAGTAGAGTGTTGGAGAGGCAGGTCATAGCAGAGCGTGTGGGGACAGTGCTGGAGGCCCTGGGTTGGATTGCTACAACTGAGGAGCAGAGGTGGGCCTGGGAGTAGAAATAATAGCTCATTTGTTGTATTGCTTGGGTTTCGTTTGAGATTTTTTAGCAGTACTGAATTGAATGAGGACCTCACAAGTGCTCTATTCCTGAAGTAGATCCCTAGTCCTTTTAAAATTTTACTTTGAGGGCCGGAGGGTTAGCTCAGTGGTTCTGGCGCCTGCCTCACAAGTGCAAGGTCCTGAGTTCGATCCCCAGAAACCACATACAATGCTGGGTGTGGAGACTCACGCCCACCAGCAATCAATACCACATACCACAGTGCTGGATGTGGTGGCTCATGGCTGTCATCATAGCACTCGGGAGGCAGAGACAGGAGGACTGCTGAGTTTGAGGCTTGCCTGGACTAGTGAGCTCAGAGCCAGCCTGAACTACAAAGCAAAACCCTGTCTCAAAAAAAAAAAAATTTTTACTTTGAAATGACGTTTGGCTCAATTACCCAAACTGGCTTATTAATTTGTGATCTTCCTGCCTCAGTCTCCAGAGTAGCTAGGATTACAAGCATGCGAACACCTAGTGTGGCAATACCAAACCTTTATATCCTTCACTGTAGCAGCAGCCACTGCACTATGTGGTTTAGGTAGTCTTGTTTAATCTTCATGTTTAGGGTTTGTGAGGAAGTACTACTATCCACGTTATACAGTCACCGACTCCTAGAAAGATGAAATTAGCTTAAGATAGCTTTGCCAGGTGAGGAAGGTAGGACTTGGATCTGAGGTCAAAGGTTATGCTCAAATGCAATACTGAGTTTTGTAGTTTTTTTTTGTTTTTTTTTTTTTGCTTTTTGGAGACAGGGTCTTGCTTTGTAGTTCAGGCTGGCCCTGAGCTCACTATGGTGCCCAGGCAAGCCGCCGCGAACTCAGCAATCCTCCCGTCTCTGCCTCCCGAGTGCTGCGATTACAGGCGTGAGCCACCACGCCCAGCATTATATGTGGTAACCGGGGATCGAACTCAGGTCCTTACGCTTGCAAGGCAGGCGCCGGAACCACTGAGCTAACCCTCCGGCCCTGAGTTTTGTAGTTTTAAAACAGTGCAGAATAACTTTCCTTGAATTTGTAGAGTTAGCAGGAAGACAAAAGCAAATTTTTTCTCAGTAAAGGGGATTGAACCCAGGGCTTCCACACTGAGCTACATCCCCAGCCCCTTCCATGTTACTAAATCACTAGTGGCCAGGCTAGGCTTGAATTTGTGATCCTGGCCTCAGCCTCCCAGAGTGATGGGATTACAGGCTTTCACGTAAAGAAGCAAATTCATGACAGTTAAGTGTCTCATATTCACTCTTGTTATTAAGAGAAGAGGGAACAGGGGATTTGTTCTGGCCTCCTGGAAAGGGAAGAGAAGGCCTACTTGATTGTTAGGAGTGTATCCTAGGGTGCTCCCAACAGCGTGAGAGACAGGGATAGGCTTCCAAGGGAGAGAAAGAGAGATCATTCCTTAGGGAGCATCACAGCCTTTGGGGGGTGGGGGGTGAGTGCGTGAAGCATAGAAGTAAAACTGAGGACACATTTAATTCTTACAGCTATGGAGGCTGGAAGTTTGAAATCATAGTGCCCAGCAAAAAATGGTTGAATTGCCGTGCTGATCTCCCTCAATGGCCTTCTCACTGTGTGTTCACATGGTGGAGAGAATGAGAGGGGACAGAACCTCAGTGAAAGAGTTGAGCTTTCATCTCTTTTAGGCTTCATTTTTGGCAGTAGTACAAAAAAAAATTAGTGATTTCCAATCCTAAGTATGTAAGAATACTTTTAAGAAAGAACTTTGGGGTTTGTGCAAACAAGCCTCTTATTATGAAATGATAACATACAGTATTATTACTCACCAGTGATATAAAAACAGTGGGTTAAATATGTTAGAAATTGCCTTTTTAAAACTAAGGCTAGCTCATTAGGTATTATGGCCCTTTCAGCAATCACTGTCAAATCTCTTTATCTATCTATCTATCTATCTATCTATCTATCTATCTATCTATCTATCTATCTATCTATCTATCTATCTATCTATCTATCTATCTATCTATCTATCTATCTATCTATCTATCTATCTATCTATCTATCTATGGGGTTGGGAAGCATGCTATTTCACCATAGGGTCCTACTTGAGATTCAGGTATGCTAGGTGGTTTATGCAGGATAATGTTTAGTACTTAAGCTGTACATGCAAAATCTTACAGGTATCTTTAATGTCAAAATTCAAATTTAAAAGCCTCAATCCCAGGTATGGTGGATCACACCTGCAATACCAGCACTCGGGAGGCAGAGACAGGAGGATTGCTGAGTTCAAGGCTTGCCTAGGCTACATAGTGAGCTCAGGGCCAGCTTGAACTACAAAGCGAGATCCTGTCTGAAAAAAAAAAAAATTAAAAGCCTCTATGGTCCTGATTGTGGTGTTTACACATAAATCTGTATTTTTGTTAAAATTCACCGAACTCACCTGAGCTCAGTGGCACATACCTATAATTGCACCTACTTGGAAAGCCAGGTATTGTGATTCTGTTCTGGTAGTTACTGTAATATTTTAATTATAACATTTTGAATATTTTTTGTGCAGATCTGGAGTTACTCAGTGCTCATAGAGTTCACCCCCCACTGTCAAGCTTATTTCCTTTTGTAATTTGTCATGTCAGCCCCTCCCCCGTTATGTCCACTGTTACGCTTCTCAACCTGTTCTTTGAATTAGGCAGGCGTGTTGGTGCGAGTGCGCTGTCTTTGGCAGCTACAGCATCTCTGACCATATTGTACACCTGGGGTTCTTCTGTTGGGGCCCTTCTAGGATGTGCCCACCAAGAGTGCTACACCTTTGAGTGTGCCTATGTATTTCTTTTTTAAATTTTATCTTTTATGGATTGTTACTGGAGTATGCTAGACCTGATTTCTGAAACAAAAAAATGGGATGGAAGTTGTGTAAGAGGAGAAATTTTATTTTTTAAGATCATGTTAAACAGTTTAAGCATTATTCTTTAGTTTTAGCTCTCTTTAACTTTTTTTATCTTCTGAGTAGGAAGAACAGGTAGAAATTTTGCACCTACTTTACAGGTAAATCTGGTCATTACTTCAAAAAGAGGAATTGTTTGTCTACTTTAGATGATTTCCAGGGCAGGAAACTTATGATTTTTGATGAGTAATAAAATAAACCAAAGGCAACCATCATTTCTGGATAAAGTTTCTCTGAGGCACTTTGCAATAAATTAAACATGAAAACATGGAATAATGTCTTTATTTTTAGCTAAAGGTGCACAAAGATATCCTTAAAAGAAAAGAAGTACAGGTTGTAGCAGCTGCAGATTATCAAAACAGACTTTTGAGAAAACCAGAGAGAATAGAGGTCAGCTGTGATCAAAGATGGGTGGGCTTGATGAGGCAGGTGGGAAAGGGAAGGTATTCTGGGTAGTGGTTTAGCATTCTCAAGGACTTTTAGCATAAAGTAGAAGGTAGAGGGGTTCTGAGGGTGTAGAAAGGTAAGTAATGACCTGATTCAAACAATAACTTCTATTGTATTTCACAGTAAAGTGCAGGTTTTAGATTGGAAATACTTCTTTTAAAACATGAAAGACCTTTTTTATTCCTGGAGCTTCAAAAGCTTTTAAGTGGAAGCAGTGGTGTGGAACCCTGAGATTACTTTTTAAATGTCTCTTATTGGTCTGCTGTTGAATTCTTTTAAACTTGAAGCTTGTACTTATCCATAGAGAATTTTTCTTTTCTCTTGCCTTTAGGCTAAGTTTGAATGTCAGAGTTGAATGTGCTTGGAAATAATTTATGGGAATTACCTCTTACATAAATATTTGAAAGAAGTCATCTGTGCCTGCAGTTTTACTTTTGTAATTCAGAGTTGTTTCTTAAATATATTTCATTCCTTAGACTTCTGTGAATGTTAAATTAGCACATAATATAATGTCAAGAAACTTGGAAGCATCTACTTGCCAAATGACAGAACCATTTAATTTGGAAAATAATGAAGTCAAGCTTCCATCGCATGATTCTTTAAGAACTCCTGGAGGACATCATAGCCATCCAAATTTCAGATTGAAAAGTCCAGAGAATGGAAATGAAGAAAATTTTTTGCTTTGTAAGCAAAGCAGACTGTATTTACCTAGTCAGGAAGACAATTCAGTATCTTCAAATGCTGGTGGCATCAATGGAGAAGTGGTTGGACCCAAAGGAAACAGAAAGACAGGTGAGTGAGTACTACTGACTTACATCTTGGGGTGCTGCTTCTGGAGATTGAACCCAGGGCCTTTGTACCAACTCCTTTTTCTTTTTTTGGAAATTTTGAAGCAGAGTGTTGTTAAAACACTGACTTACCCAGGCTGTGTTTGAACTTGCAAATTCTCCTGCTTTATCCTCCAGGTTGCTGGAAGAAGAGGTATTATTTTAGGCTTACAAAATCTTGATTCTGATAATATCTCTGATTTATCCCAAATATATATCTATTTCTAATATATGCACATACAATATGATTTTTAAAATACACCAAACGTTTAAATTTTTAAAAAACTTACAGTAAGAGACACATTGCATTAATCCCCTTCAGAATTCTCCATGTTGCTTCAAACACATTCCCACCATTCTTACCTCTTTCTGAAGCGGATCTGGAAGTGCTCTTTTTCATGAGTGCCATAGTTGCATTATTGTGACTACCTTGCTCTCCTGAATCACCTCAAAGGATCTGCCTTTCAGTGTCATTTTGACATCATAGAAGAGCCAGAAGTCACACAGTTGGCACCGTGAAGAAGGTGGACGAAGACACGGTGTGTTTCACCATCTGCTTCTACACTGGATGGCACTCAGCAGCCACATTAGCTATAATTTTGATCATTCTGCCTGAATGACAAAAAAAAGAGAGCTTCCAGAACAGTTTCATAAAGTGGCAAATATGAAGGGATAAGTGTGCTTGAAGCAACAGAGTATTTTGAGGAATTAGTGGCAATTTGTCCCTTACCTGATAAATTTACCATGTTCAGTCCTCCTTTAAAAGCAAACACCCCATGTGTTTGGATCACTCATTGTAATTACACACCAGTGGCTAAATAACTGAAGCATCCGAGTGACCCCTTTACAGTGTTTGTATGTAGCTGTTAATTCAGAAGGAGAAACAAATGTGTACAAGTAGTTACCTTTGGTTTGACGAATCACAGAAAGGTTTCCTCTGGACAAGATGACTACAGATTTTTTTTCCTCCTATAGTCAGAGAGCTGTATTAGGAATATATAGAAAGTACATTGTCTTTTGGGCCGGAGGGGTTAGCTCAGTGGTTCCAACACCTGCCTTGCAAGCGCAAGGTCCTGAGTTCAATCCCTGGTGACCACATACAATGCTGGGCATGGAGACATTGTTTGTGTGTGGGTCGGGGGGTGTTCTAAGGACTGGCCATATATATATATATTAATAAAAATTATCTTTTTTTTTTGAGGCAGGGTCTCACTTTGTACTTCAGTCTGGCCCTGAGCTCACTATGTGAGTCACCACGCCCAGCATTGTATGTAGTTACCGGGATCGAACTCAGGGCCTTGTGCTT
This sequence comes from Thryonomys swinderianus, assembly GCA_004025085.1. Taxonomy (NCBI): domain Eukaryota; kingdom Metazoa; phylum Chordata; class Mammalia; order Rodentia; family Thryonomyidae; genus Thryonomys; species Thryonomys swinderianus. The sequence goes on along the minus strand of PVIC010022557.1, from coordinate 13,696 downwards.
GTGAGGCAGGCACTGGAACCACTGAGCTAAATCTGTGGCCAGGACTGGCCATATTTTAAAATACCACACAAATTTTAGGCAAATAAGGGTTCAAAAAGATAACTGGTTTCATGTGATTATTATTTTTATCCTAATTCTAAAACTCTGCTTTTAAAGGAGGATTGAACCTGGTGGAATTTAGCCTCTTTGAAGGTGTATGAGATGACATCTTTTAACATTATGTTGATAGAATTCTCAAGTATGACCCTTGAACCTCTGGGTTTCCTCAGGGATTTAAAATCACTTTCTTAAAGATATTAAGACACTTTTTTTGGCCATTTTTCCCCATGCTGACTTTATTCTCATTGTGCAAAAACAAGGATGGTTGGTTGGCATTAGTTTGTACTACAGCCCAGTTCAAGACCAAGGCACCATCGTGGGCTGCTGGTCATTGAGCCTCATTGTTACACACTTGTAGTTAAAACCAAAAGTGCCAATTTCACTTTAAAAAATCTCTTTGATGAAACTATAAAGATAATTTTTATTGGGGCTGGAGATTTAGCTCAGTGCTTCTGGCACCTGCCTTGCAAGCGCAAGGGCCTGAGTTTGATCCCAGTAACCACTTACAACAGTGCTGGGCATGGTGATTTACACCCATCAGCAATCAGTACCACATACCACAGTGCCAGGTATGGTGGCTCATGCCTGAGTTCGAGGCTTGCCTGGGCTACATAGTGAGCTCAGGGCCAGCCTGAACTACAAAGCAAGACCCTGCCTCAAAAAAAAAAAAATAATCTTTATTAAACCTTGACCTTTGTTACCAGGTATTTTTCTTATTTTGTGCAACAAAGTAAGAAGTGCTCCTGCTTTCAAAAGTAGGAAAAGTATGTATATGACTGAATTAATGAATGTTTTTCTTGGAACATCCTTTTTACTTAAACGACGAAGTTGGATTGTTTGGACTTAGGTATTTACTAAGCATTTTCTAAAGCGTTAGCTAAGTGAGCTTATGATACTTGGTATTTATTAAGAACTGTGTTTTTCTTTTCCAGGAGACTCAGGGTCACCATTAAGCATTGGAAATAATTCATCTCCCAGAGAAATAAAACCTGTAAGTCATTTTTTTGTATTTTGCATTTTTGTTTGGGTAAAATATTCTAACATTTTTGTAAATAATATTTCAAGGTCAGATCTTAATTTTTTTTTTTTTGAGACAGGGTTTTGCTTTTATAGTTCAGGCTGGCTCTGAGCTCACTATGTAGCCCAGGCAAACCTCAAACTCAGCAATCCTCCTGCCTCTGCCTCCTGAGTGCTGGGATGACAGGTGTGAGCCACCAAGCCTGGCACTGTGGTATGTGGTATTGATTGTTGGTGGGCGTGAGTCTCCACGCCCAGCATTGTATGTGGTTACTGGATCGAACTCAGGACCTTGGGCTTGCGAGGCAGGCGCTGGAACCACTGAGCTAAATCTCCAGCCCAAATCTTAAGTTTTTTATTAGTATTTGTGATACACGGTAATTATAGTCATCTTGGGGATTGGTACATACCCGTTTTACATCTTGATCAGTTTTACTCTCCCTTCCCCCAGTTCGATTCTCTTTTCTTTAATCTAGCACCTTAATTTTTTTTCTTTTTAGATAAATGTAGATTCACATGCAGTTAGAAAGATTGTGTGTAGATTTTATCCAGCTTATCCCAGTGATTAACAAGCTGCAGAATATTAAAACTGGGATGACTGGGTTTGGTGCTCACACCTTTAAATCTAGCACTTGGGAGGTTGAGGCAGGAGGATCCCATTAATTTGAAGACTGCCTGGGCTACATATGAGTTCAAGGCCAGCCTGAACTACATAATAAAACCCTGTCTCAAAAAAAAATACTATGTTGACCTTGATACAATCAAGATACATAGTATTTCTATCATTACAAGAGTCCCTTGTATGCCACTGTTTGGCCACATCCACCTACCCTATACCTTTACCCCCTTAATACCTGACAGCCATTACCATTTATAGTTCCACAATTTTGATCTTTTAGGAATGTACATATGGGATTAATACATCATCCTTTTGGATTGGCTTTTTTCACTCCTGAATAATTCTCTAGAAATTTATGAAAGTTGTTTTATATATCAGTAGTTTGATCCTTTCTCTTGCTTGCCATGTATACAAAGCTCTCTTAACCCTCACCCACTGAAATATATCTACATTGATCCTAGTTTTTGGCTAGTGAAAATAAAACTGTTTGATCCAAGTTTTTAATCACAGAGATTCAGTTTTGAGGTTATATCATGTTGGATATTTTAAGGAACTTCCAAATTGTTCTCTAAAGTGACTAGCATTTTACATTCTCACTAAGAATGTGTGAATGATCTCATTGCATTCCTTCCTTATCTACATTTGATGGTGTCCATATTTTTATTTTACTCTAATAGATCTTAGTTACTCTTAGTTCTGGGTTCTGTAGTTCTTTGCTGGTTTCTCTATTGTTTTCTATTAATCTATGTATTCCTCTACCGGTACTGTACAGTCTTGATTATTAGAACTACATGATAAGTCTTAAAAATAGGTGTAGTGTGGGCCGGAGATTTAGCTCAGTGGTTCTGGTGCCTGCCTCGCAAGCGCAAGGTCCTGAATTCGATGCCGGTAACCACATACAACAATACTGGGCATGGTGACTCACGCCCACCAGCAATCAACCAGCAATCAGCACCACATTCCACAGTGCCAGGCGTGGTGGCTCACGCCTGTAATCCCAGCACTCGGGAGGCTGGGACAGGAGGATTGCTGAGTTTGAGGCTTGCCTGGAGAATTGCAGGAGGATTGCTGAGTTCGAGGCTTACCTGGGCTACATAGTGAGCTCAGGGCCAGCCTGAACTACAAAGCGAGACCCTGTCTCAAAAAAAAAAAAAAAAATAGGTGTAGTGATTCTTTCCACACTTTCAAAATTGTCATAGCTGTTCTAGATTCTTTGCTTTCAAATACAGTATTCAAGATAATCATAATAAAATCTTGCTAGGATTTTCATATGAACCTGGCTATCAACTTGAGACTTACCAACATCTTTATTGAGTTGAATATTTGAATTCTTGAATGTAATTATGTCTTTGCGCTTATGTAGATCTTTGATTTCTTACATTTTGAGTATTTAGCCTACCAGTGCTCTATATGTTTTGTTAGATGAATGCCTAAGAATTTCACTTTTTGAATAATTTTTTTTTTTTTTTGAGACCGGGTCTCGCTTTGTAGTTTAGGCTGGCTCTGAGCTCACTGTGTAGCCCAGGCAAGCCTCGAACTCAGCAATCCTCCTGTCTCTGCCTCCCGAGTGTTGGGATTACAGGCGTGAGCCACCATGCTCAGCACTGTGGTATGTGGTATTGATTGCTGGTGGGCATGTCACCACGCCCAACCTTGTAGGTGGTTACTGGGGATCGAACTCAGGACCTTGCACTTGCAAGGCAGGCGCTGGAACCACTGAGCTAACCCTCCGGCCCTTGAATAATTTTTTGTCTTTGTATGTCCTCATGTTCATTGCTAATATGTAGAAATAGGATTTTTATGTTTCTATCTTGTATTCTGTGACTTTGGTAAGCACTTATTCTAGAACTCTTTTTCTACATCACAAGCATACACACATACATGCATACACACTTTTGAGGAGATAATGAGCACTTTTTAATGGCTCACAGTGGGGTTTTTCTTTTTTACAAGTTGCAATAAAATACACAGAATTTCATGAATTAGTACATTGGTGGTGACAGAATGGAAACAGGACAAGTCTGTGAACCAACCTTATCATGGGGCATCATATTCATCCACTGAGAATACCAACGTGAATAGCTCTAGTCAGTCTTACGCAGTGGCAAACCAAGGGGAGTTCAGAAAGCATAAATAAATTTGAATGTAACCAGCTGTCTCCATCCCTCTGCCTTTTTCCATTTTGTTCACATAAGCAGGTGGGACAATGATGTAAGGCAGGTCTTGCCTTACTGCACTGGCAACAGCTTTCAGCTCCATATTGAATAAGCATGGTGACACTAGATATATTCATCTTATTTCCAGTATTAGGGAGAGAACACTCAATTCTTTACCAGTAACTGTATGCATTTTTATCCCCAAGTGGTGTGGGCTGAACTTAAGAGTCTTGCACTTGCTAGGCAAGCACTCTACTACTGATCTACATCCCTACCCCTTAATTAGTTAATTCATTAATCAATTTATTTATTTTTGAAATAGCACTTTGGGAAGCTGAGGCAGGAGCGTTTCACATTCAAGTCTGGGCAATTTAGTGAAACCTTGTCTCGAGTTAAAAAAAAAAAGAAAAGGACTGAGGATGTAGCTGGCGAAGTGTGGAAACCTGTTGGATTTGTCGTTCTGTCATCATAATGTCCCTCTCATAATTTTTTCTCCTCTCAAATTTTTTTCTGTTGTTATTTCAACCACCTGTTTTTATTAATTAGTATTTAAGGTACTTATTCATCTTTTTTATTACTAGTCTGCTTATATCATTGTACTTAAGTCTCTTAATAGTATATATAATTAGGTAATATCTTTTTTAATTCAATTCTTTTTTGGTATATTTTATAGACAGCTCACAATCACACTCAACATTGGGGAATTTGTACCAATATATGACATGAGTTAATTCTTATTTTTACCCATATCCACCCCACAACCCCCCCACCCCCTATATATGTGTGCTTTCTTTTTCTTTTCAAATCATATAGTAATACCTTTTAAATTCATTTGGCCAATCTGTCTTTTAATTGGTGCGTTTAGGCCATTTACACTTAAAGTACTGTATCTGGGAGCTCAAAGTTTGTCATTTGTGCTTTGTTTTTTTGTTTTTGTTTTTGAGACAGGGTCTCGTTCTATAGTTCAGGCTCTCCCTGAGCTCACTATGTAGCCCAGGCAAGCCTCAAACTCAGCAATCCTTCTGTCTCTGCCTCTGGAGTGCTGGGATTACAGGCATGAGCCACCATGCCCAGCACTGTGGTATGTGGTATTGATGGCTGGTGGGCGTGAGTCACCACGCCCAGCATTGTATGTGGTTACCGGGGAGAGAACTCAGGCCTTTGCGCTTGCGAGGCAGGTGCTGGAAGCACTGAGCTAAATCTCCGGCCCTGTGCTTTGTTGTTTTTACTGCTTTCTCATGGATACCTTGAACAATTTTTGCCATCTCATTTTGGTTTGTCTTGTATTTTTAAGTATATTACTTTGTATAAATTTTCTTTTGTTGCCATAGATTTTGCATTCTATATACACAACTTACAGGTGTCATCATTTTACCTGAGTAGCATATAGATATGTCCCCCCTTTCAGTCTTCTGATGTTTGTTTTGCAGAGGAATTTAGAAGTTTTGGTTGTATTTAATGGGGCGAATGGGGAAAGTCTTTCTGACCAAAAGAGGAAGTCTCAAATCTAGTATTTAAAATAAATTGTTACCAAATTCTAACATTGTTGTTCTCTGTTCTCAATGGAAGCTGACCAATAATATGCCTTCTATGAAGTCAAAAAAACCACACCAGTTTAAGAATTCCTTGTCCATAAATAATCCGTCACTTTTCAACTCTTTACGACTTCCTTTGCGGTCAACAACCTGCCATCGCTGTGGCCTGTTTGGTAAGCATAGTACTCTTAGATGTATGCCACATTATTCTACACACTTAGAAAAATTTTAAGCATGATGAGTATAAACAGAAGTATTTATTATATATATATATATAAATTATATGCCATATAATGATATAATTATATATAAAATATATGCCATATCTTTCATTTATCTTCAGTAGCAAAATCCATCCACCCACAGTCATTGTTTGTTGCTGAGTAGTATTCCTTTTTTTTTTTTTTGAGACAGGGTCTCACTTTGTAGTTCAGGCTGGCCCTGAGCTCACTATATAGCCCAGGCAAGCCTCAAACTCAGCAGCAGTCCTCCTGTCTCTGCCTCCCGAGTGTTGGGGTTACAGGCGTGAGCCACCATGCCTGGCACTGTGGTATGTGGTATTGATTGCTGGTGGGCATGTCACCACGCCCAACCTTGTATGTGGTTACTGGGGATCAAACTCAGGACCTTGCACTTGCGAGGCAGGCACTGGAACCACTGAGCTAACCCTCTGGCCCAGTATTCCATTTTATGATTACATTCCAATTTGTATATTTCTTTTTAACTTATTTGCCATAATAAGGACCAAACTTAAGGCCTCATGGATGCTAGGCAAGCATGCTACTACTGAACTACATCCCCACTGTTGTTGTTTAATGATATGTAATAAGCCATTTCAGTCTCCTTTCTCTAGGTTTCACTACAACAAAGTTTTCTGTTGCTTTGGTTCCTTTTTTTTTTTTTTTCTAGGCTCTTTTAGGAAGTCATTTGTCTCCATTCTGACCTTCCTCCCATTTTCATTCTTGAGTCCTTTTTCTCTGCATTTTGAGTTTGGAAAGTTAAATCTTAATACTTGGTCATAAGAAAGTTAAATCTTAATACCTAGTCATACCAACTCTTTTTCAGGCAGTCTTCTCAAGATGATTAGCAGAGTGAGGTTTGATGTGTGTAATTTGTGGAAATGTCTTGTGCTTGGTGTCGCATACTTGTGGACACTGCCATTGATGTCTCAGGTTGTGCTCCACAGGGTCCCTGAGGTGCTCTCAGTGCAAGCAGACATACTACTGCTCCACAGCATGTCAGAAGAGGGACTGGTCCACCCACAGCATTGTGTGTAAACCTGTCCAGCAAAAGTAAGTGTCCACACTCTTCATTCATGCAGAGACACTGAAAAGGGTTTTTCTGATTCAATAGAAAATTAATCAGTTAAGCAGGTCAGAGATACGTCACAGTTGCCTTTTCCTTATTAAGTATAACAAAATGTATAAACCTGAAGTATATAAACTCAGTTGTAATTAATATAACTTCATTTAATAGCACACACTAAAACTTAGGAACTTAAGTGAATTTGTACTGGTTAGAATTTTAGAAATCATTTTAATTGTGTACACTTGCCTGAATTTTAATCATTTATAATTTTCACAGGGCCTCTTGAGTTGTAATTTTAAAGACAAATTTTACTCATACCATTTACCAGTTTAAAAGATAATTTTGTGTAGAGCCTCACTTGATCCTCACAACTCTGTCTGGATAACACAGGGATTACAGACATGAAAATTGAGGCTTAGCAGTTAAATGTTTCTGTTTCACTTGGTAGCTTTTGGAGGAGGCATGCCTGCGTGTACACATTATAGACCATTGCACAGACCATACTGCTTTGTTCCACTTTGTTACTGCTGTGACACTCTCTAGAAGAAGCTATTTCCTTCATTAAGAATTTAAGATCATTTTGATGAATGGCCCCTACTCCAGTTCCTTCTGTAGCATAAGTGTTGCAATCTGTTGCTATATTTCAGTTTCCACAAACCTGAAGATAGTAATTCACCTTTTGAAATGAATGTGGAAGTGAAAAATGAGGTATGGTGTTCCTTGTCTTTAGATTAAATCTTAAAATGTCTCTCCTTTTTTAAGATTTAAGCTAAATAAAGTATTTCAAACTTCTACATTTCACAAATGCTTATTTAAAAATAAAAATTTCCCATTAACTACCTACTTTAATAAAAGGATTTGATAATTGGGGGAGGGTGTCTTTGAGCATTGTTTCAGATGGCTCTGTCTTGGTGTAAAATACTTTTGTAGCCCTTGAATATAGATTCTATTTGTATATGCCACTTTGTATAGGGCTTGCCTTTTAATCTAAGGGGCATTTTTTTCTATTAATAGACCATTCTGTTTAACTGAGACTAAATGACTTGTAATTTAAAACACTTTTATTGTATCCAACTTACCTTAATAGACATTTTTTAAGCTTTGTCTAGCTCACTTTTCATGTATTTTTAAATTTTGACTCTCTGCTTTAAACTTGTATTGATTTGTTGATTGTGGTACAGGGTATTGAACCCAGGGCCTTTGAAATGAGCAATTTCAAAGGTTTTGTTTTTGGTTTGTTCAGATGACCTTGCTAAGTGGTTTAGGCTGGCTCTGTTTGTGATCTTCCTATCTTGGCCTCCGAGGGCGCTGGGATTGCAGGCAGTCCCCACAACACCTAGCCCCAATTTAAAATTTTTAAATGCATATTTATTAATGGGCTACATCCCTCCTATTTTTAAAACTTAAATGACTTCAGCGTTGCCTTCCCTGTCACAGCCTCGTTCTGGGGTGATGCTCAGAATGCTGTGCACATTGCCTGTGGAAAGTGCATTCTGGGGTTCTTGTAGGCTGTCCCTGACTGTGCACTGTCCCTGTGATGAATGTGATCATTGTGTATGTCTAAAAGGTACTGGTAAACTTCATTAACATCATGTTTGTGCATTCTCTTATTTAAGTTTAGGATTCCAATTTTTGAGGTTACGAGTCTAGCAATTGCCAGCCACAGTATCATTAAAATCTGTGCTCATAAGTAACTCCTTGATGTGTTTTTCAAACCAGAGCAACTGTCCACCTGGGGTTACTAAGGAAATAGCCACTGGTGCTGAGAAAATAATGTTTTCTGATTTGAAAAGTTTACATCTCAAGAAAACCATGGAAATAAAGGTATTTCTTCTTTGCCATAGACAGCCAAAGATCAACCAGTTTTTACTTCCTCATTCCCTATTTTTAATTTGCAGCCACAAAGTAGCTATAGAATATATCTGATTAAATTCATAAAGATTGGAAAAACTGCAACACTTTATCTCAGTTATAAAGCTTTAAGAAATTCACATTTGCTTTTGTTTGCAGTGAATCATTGTATCTTCTCTGTCTCTGAAAGGGTACAGTCACTGAATTCAGACACCCAGGTGACTTTTATGTCCAGTTGTATTCCTCAGAAGCTTTAAAACATATGAACCAACTCTCTGCAAGCTTAAAAGAAATATATGCAAATATGGTGTATGAAGATTATATTCCTACTAAGGGGGAAGTTTGTGTTGCCAAATACACTGTTGATCAGGTAACTATTGATGGACTGGGTTAATTAATAAAATGTTTCAACTCACCTTGGTTGTTTCAGTGCTGGATAAGATGGCTTAACTCAGACTTAGGCAGCTCTTTCGCCCTCATTGCACCACACTGTGTTCACTTAATTTTCTCCCTGCCCCATCCCTCTCCAATTCTGTCTTTGGTTTTTAGATAGCTGATTATGGAATGCTGGTCTTAAGGCTTGTGTTTGTGTAACTGAGGTATTGATGTGTATAGTCACCTGCACTGAAAGGGCTTTGGAGTATTTGCACATGTTACAGTATCCTAATTAAATAATAATTTCAGGTATTTCTGAGCAAGATCATAGAAAATGAAGTAGCTTTTAATTGGGTTTCTCTGAACAGAACAGAAACTTTTCCCTTGCATAGATTGTAAGTTAACTGAAGATCTTTTAAAGATTATGAAATGCCGTTTTAAAGCAGAATACTATGTATTTCTCTTCCAGACCTGGAACAGAATAATAATACGAGATGTTGATGTGATACAGAAGACAGCACAAGTCTTGTATATTGATTATGGAAATGAAGAAACAATTCCAGTAAATAAAATTCACCAACTAAACAGAAACGTTGAGTTGTTTCCTCCTTCTGTGAGTCTTTTTCTTTAGAATTCCTGTCAGTGTCTCTCAGGATCTGTTTTTAATATTTGGTAGGGACAATGTTTTCTTCTATTTTGCCATGTTATTGTGCCTCTTGGCATACCTTTCAGTATGTAAATGAATACCCATTGGCTACCTTGACTCTATTTCTGTTATCTCTTATTTAGTTAAGTAAAGCCTCAGCTGAAAAACTTTTAGGTATGCTTTATCAATCTACATGTGAGTGTGTTTGTATGTGTATGTGTACATGGTACTACTGATTGAACCTAGGACCTTCACATTTAGTTGCTCAAAACTGGCTTAGAATGGCTCAAACTTGCAGTCCTTCTTGCTTCGGCCTCCCATAATGCAGGGATTACAAGTGTGTACCACTATGCCTGGCTTCAGTCTGCTCTTTTCTATATTACATTATTTGAAAGTGACCAAAATCAGGTATAAAGTATAATTATTGTCCTTGTATGAATTTCTTGAACTTAAAGTAACAAAAGTTAGCATTGTGAATGATGTATTAAGAGAGACAAATACAGTCATACCTAAAATTGTTTATCTGGTGAGTACTCAAAGACTTTCCATAAATTTTCAGCATGAAATTAGAAAAATTTCATTTTTAAATACTAGTTCTCACAGATACAAGTAACTTACATAAAATCTTTCAGGCTATAAAGTGCTGTGTGGCCGGTGTTATCCCAGTAGAGGGTGTTTGGAGCAATGATTGTATTAAAACTATTAAATCACTGTTGATGGAGCAGTACTGCTCTGTAAAGATTGTTGACATCTTAAAAGAAGAAGTGGTTACCTATGCTGTTGATGTTATACTGCAAAGTTCAGGTAAAATCTCTTTCTTCAAAAATTAAACACTTATGCCTTTTTTAGCCCCTCACCTCTTACTTGAGAAGAAAGGGGTGAGACCAAGTAAACTCCATTCTGGAATCATTTCATTTTTGACTGACAGTGGGCCATTGGCAATTTGTCAAGCACATGCCAGAAGTTCATATAATGAAGTGGATTAAAAGGTTAGATTTAGATGTAACTATATTAGCACCCTTAGAATACAGTTACTGTAATATTTACTCCTGATTTCTCCTTGAAATTCTTTTATTTATTCCTTGTCACTAGAGCTTTTCTTTGAGTGACTCCCACAGAACTGCATTTTGTTAGTCCATAGTATCTAACTTGTAGAAATGGAAACATTTTGGATTCAGGCTGGGATTAGGATTCAAATCTGTTTGAAAAGTAATTAGGATTCAAATCTGTTTGAAAAGTAATTTCTTATAGTGTATGTGTAATTTTGGGTTCCCAAGGTCTTGCGTCTCTGCTTTTAGAGATGATACTTTTAGTGTCATGGGTGACTTCTCAGAAAATGCATTTGACGTGCTGAAATTTAGCATGAGATTTATGTGTTTTGTTTCTTTGCTAAGTATATTTCATGCTGATTGCAGCTTTGGGATATTATTCAAGAGAACTTGAAGTTCATATCAATGCCGACTAACCTTTGTTTCAGCTCTACTGTCAGTCTGACAAAAACTGAGTCTGGCCGGCGTGGTGGCTCACACCTGTAATCCCAGCACTCTGGAGGCAGAGACAGGAGGATTGCTGAGTTCCAGGCTTGCCTGAGCTACATAGTGAGCTGAGGGCCAGCCTGAACTACAAAGCGAGACCCCTGTCTCAAAAAAAAAACAAAAAAAACTGAGTCTGGTGTCTTAAACTGACTGCTTCTCCTAAGTGGTGTTTATTCTAAGTGCTTGTGTGATGACACCTGAATCTCTGATGTTCACAGTTTTGAAGACAGATTGATTCATCATGTTTCACTTAAATAACTATAGGAATTTTACTTTAGTTTTTAAAGCTTCTTATTGCTAAACTATACTTTGCCCATAGGAACTGATACTGTAATACACACTAGTATATTCTTGGCTATAATATCTCAGTTATGTGATTTGTTTTTCATTTATGTCATTCCTATGCTTTGTAAAGTTTTTTTTTTGAGACAGGGTCTTGCTTTGTAGTTCAGGCTGGCCCTGAGCTCACTATGGTCCCCAGGCAAGCCGCCGCGAACTCAGCAATCCTCCCGTCTCTACCTCCCGAGTGCTGAGATGACAGGCATGAGCCACCACACCCGGCACTGTGTGTGGTACTGATTGGGGTGGGCGTGAGTCACCACGCCCAGCATTATATGTGGTTACCGGGGATTGAACTCAGGTCCTTGCGCTTGCAAGGCAGGCGCCGGAACCACTGAGCTAACCCTCCGGCCCGCTTTGTAAAGTTTTATAATCATTTTTGGTGAAGTATTTCAATGGAAGTATATTTCCTTAATCTTTAGGAGAATTCTTAGACCATGTTCTTGTAGAAATGGGATATGGTTTGAAAGCCAAAGGACAAAATTCTAAGAAGCATTGTACAGATCAAAGTGAGTATATTGATGAATATTAAACAATGTAGTGATAATGTGGTTATGAGAATATCTTCTGTAATGAATCAAAGAGGCATGACTGTAGTATTGTCAAGACTTAATAGTAACTATTCTGTGAACTTGATAAGAAAAATGATGTTCTTAAATTTAGTAATATTATTGTTTCTTTTCTTTTCTCTGTTTTTTTGGGGTTTTTTGTTTTTCAGCACTGGGTGTTGAAACCAGGGCCTTCATACTGGGTACATCCCCACATCCCCAGCCATTTTTTTTTTTAATTGTGAGTTGGTTCTCTCTGTTACCCTCATGAGGTTTGAACTTGTTATCCTTCTGACTCCATATCCTAGAGTTCTGAGATTACAGGTTTGTGCCATTACTCCTAGTTAATAATTTCTAATCTGTTTTCCCTGCCTGTTTCCTTCCTTCTCAGGTTTATTTTATTGTTAGTATAGTTATGTGTGTTTTCATAGTTTATACTCCTTCATTTTGACCTTTTCTCCATTACTTTAGATATAGATGTAATTCATTATTTCTTGCTCATGAATTCAGGGGTGATGCCATGAGTTGGATATGTATTCCCCCTCATCTTCCATCCCTTGCCCTATCTAGTTCTTATTCACTAGATTCTTCTCCACAAATACCCTTTGCATATGTCTTTTTTCCCTCCTTTCTTTTTTTCCTTTCCCTACCATTTCCTAGTGTCAGGAACCCTCATGACTCATGGACAATTAAAACAACCTTCTGATGTTACATCTTATCTCTAGTTTGTATCTTTATGTACTTCCCTGTGATAGCTGTGAAATATCAGTCTCAGTAAAGCAGCTTTGTCATGTAGAGGAGAAAAACTGTCCACTAGCAGTCATGGTTGAAACAGGAAGTGTTAGTGCAGACTGAGGAAAGAATAATGAAAAAGGTAAACCTTGGGTCCACAACATAAAACAAGATGTCGTGTAAGAAAAGTAGGAAGAACTTAGCCAAAACAGTGGGTGTATAAATGCTTATGAGAGGAAGATTCCTCTGTGATATCCTCAGAGTAGCCAGTAGAAGGAGCAGAGAGATCCAGTGAAGAATGTCTGCTTGGCTAAGGCACCGTGGAGGCGCCTTCATGGTGAGGGCTCTATGATCAGCGCAGCCACGCAGTGGAGAGATTATGCCATAGTGTGACCCAGCTGGGAAGGGGCAAGCACCTAACCAAGACAGAGTTAGCCACATGGAGTGAGAAATTGCAGGTGCTGGGTGGAGGGTTGTGTTCCACCTGGAAAGACCGCACGCGTTAAGACCTTGAGATAGATACAAGGAAACATAGTTAGTTCTAAAAAATAGGTATGGCTAGAGTTGACTCTGCAAGGTGGGTGTAAAGTAAGGAACAGAAGGTTAGGAGGTAAGTTAGAGGAAATTACAAAAGATCTCGGGAGCTGTGTTAAGGAAATTGGAGTTGATGCTGAAGCCAGTGTAAGAGAATAGAAGGGTGAGAGGACCTGCACTCAAGGGCCTTGTTGAACCTATGTGGTGTTTGTGGGTACAGGAATGTAGAATGAGGTTAGAAGCTAGAAGAGATAAGAGGAAGAAATGTGATACCATTAAGTCTCCTTAAGAATTTAAGCCTTGAAGCAGGAGAACGGCCTTGAGTTTGAGGCTAGCCTAGGCCACACAGTGAGTTTGAGGCCAGACTGAATGAATAGTGAGACTCTGTTTCAAAAAAAAAAA
>PVIC010022556.1:8346-27682 GCA_004025085.1 Thryonomys swinderianus | reverse complement strand
AAAAAAAAAAAAAAAGTAAACAAACAGGGCCGGAGGGTTAGCTCAGTGGTTCCAGCGCCTGCCTCGCAAGCACAAGGTCCTGAGTTCGATCCCCGGTAACCACATACAATGCTGGGCGTGGAGACTCACGCCCACCAGCAATCAATACCACATACCACAGTGCTGGGCGTGGTGGCTCATGCCTGTCATCTCAGCACTCAGGAGGCAGAGGCAGGAGGATTGCTGAGTTTGAGGCTTGCCTGGGCTACATGGTGAGCTCAGAGCCAGCCTGAACTACAAAGTGAGACCCTGTCTCAAAAAAAAAAAAGTAAACAAATAAATAAATAGGCAAGAAGTCACAGGGCCAAGGCTTCCACTCAGTGTGCCGCACCTACCTTATATGCACAAGGACCAGAGTTCTATTCTGGTACTGCCCAAAAAAAAAAAAAAAAATCGACTGAGAAATAGTCACCTGATAAGAACTCGTGTTTAACATAATTAGATTTAATCCAATTCTTTTGCCAAAGAAAAACAAGGCTCACAGGTAAATCTCATTAAGGTTACATCTGTCTAAAATTAATGAACAAACAAACATCACTTTTCTAAGTTTCCTGCCACAATTAACAGGGTACAATTCAAAGACCTCTCACACAGTAGGGAAAAACTGTTAATGAATTTTAGCATTTAAATAGGCTCTAAACTAAAAAATTTCCAAATTCAGAAGGACTATTTTCAAAGTCATAAAAAAATTTATTAAAAATAAATTAATAAAAAGCACACAATTCTATCAAAAAAACATTCAGTCTAAACTCTCCTCAAAATTACAATCAATCTTGGGGGTTACACAATACTAAAGTAACAATACAAGTTATCAATATATTTTTTTAAGATTCCTAAAAGATGCATCTTTTGCTACTGAAAGACAAACCAAAACAGTCACAAGTCCAAGGCCAGTGAGGGCAATTTAGTGAGACCTGATGTCAAACAAAAAGGGCTGGAGAGATGGTCATAGTACTGCACGCCTATAATCCCAGCACTCTGGGAGGCTGAGACAAGAGAATAACAAGTTTAGGCCCTGCCTGGATGACTTAATGATTTATCAAGATCGTCTCTGAAAATACAGTGACTCAAGTCACAACCAGCATGATACACAAACTTGTGTTAATTAGGTTCACAATCTATCTCTTATCTATAACATGTACCCAGGTAATCATCCATATCTTGGTTGTATTGGCTTGCAAACAATTTGAATTATAACCAGCCCTTGGGAACCAATAAATTCTTAAATCAAGGATCCACTGTAATAAAGAAACAGGAGATTGGGGCCTGCCTCACAAGCACACACACAGTCCTGAGTTCATCCCTGGTATCGATAAATATATACATACACACATAAGTGCATGAGGGAATCTAGCCATAGTAATTCACATCTATAATCAAAGGACTCAGAAAACTGGGGAAGAAGGATCTCCAGGAGTTCAAGGCAAGCCTGCACTATAAAATGAGACACCATCTAGATAGATAGACAGAAGAGGTGTTGGGGAATGTAGCTCAGAGCAAAGGCCCTGGATTCAGTCCTCAGTAACACCACCAAAGAAAAAAGTGCTCATGGTGAAACTCAATGGTTGCCCAGCATGTGTTACCCTTGGTTTAATGCCCAATACAAAGCTAAAAAGCTGAATTTTCTCTTTTTTAATCACTCAAAAACGGTTTATTCACATTCTGCGCATCCTTTAACCAAATACTTTTTTCAAATGTGTTACTGTGGGGCCGGAGATTGAGCTCAGTGGTTCTGGAGCCTGCCTCGCAAGCGCAAGGTCCTGAGTTCGATCCTAGTAACTACATACAATGTTGAGTGTGGTGACTCACGCCCACCTGCAATCAATAGCACATACCACAGTGCCGGGAGTGGTGGCTCACGCCTGTAATCCCAGCACTCAGGAGGCAGAGGCAGGAGGATTGCTGAGTTCCAGGCTTGCCTGAGCTACACAGTGAGCTCAGGGCCAGCCTGAACTACAAAGCAAGACCTGTCTCAAAAAAAAAAAAAAAAAAAAAGTGTTACTGTGGGTTTTTTGTTTTGTTTTGTTTTGTTGGTCTCTTATTTTTACTTCCTGCTTTACAGGATGTAAAACCACTCTTAGAAACATGGTGAAGGGGCTGGGGATATAGCTCAGTTTGAGAGCGTGTGCTTGGACGCACCAGGTCCTGGGTTTGATCCCTAGCACCAAAAAAATAAATAAATAAACAAACCAGTAAATAGTAGGTTGGGAGGGCTGGAGAGTTAGCTCAGAGGTTGCAGTGCCTGCCTCGCAAGTGCAAGGTCCTGAGTTCAAACCCTGGAAACCACATACAATGCTGGGCGTGGAGACTCACACCCACCAGCAATCAATACCACATACCACAGTGCCAGGCGTGGTGGCTCATGCCTGTAATCCCAGCACTCAGGAGGCAGAGACAGGCGGATTGCTGAGTTTCAGGTTTGCCTGGGCTACATGGTGAGCTCAGAGCCAGCCTGAACTACAAAGTGAGACCCTGTCTCAAAAAAAAAAATAGTAGATTGGGCGTATAGCTCAGTGGTAGAGTACTTGCCTAGCTTGGGCAAGGCCTTGGTCTGATCCTTCGCTAACAAAAAAATAAAAATTTAAAAAGCTGCTTATTTTTTTTCAGTTTCTTAAGAGTAGCAAGCTTGGGCCAGAGGGTTAGCTCAGTGGTTCAGGCGCCTGCCTCGCAAGCGCAAGGTCCTGAGTTCGATCCCCGGTAACCACATACAATGCTGGGTGTGGAGACACGCCCACCAACAATCAATACCGCATACCACAATGCCGGACGTGGTGGCTCATGCCTGTGGTGGCTCATGCCTGTAATCCCAGCACTCGGGAGGCAGAGACAGGAGGATTGCTGAGTTCGCGGCGGCTTGCCTGGGCACCATAGTGAGCTCAGGGCCAGCCTGAACTACAAAGCGAGACCCTGTCTCAAAAAGCAAAAAAAAAAAAAAAAAAAGAGTAGCAAGCTTCTCATCATTTTAGGCTATTTAAACAGGACAGCCATTACAATCATTATCCTCCAGAGCTACAGTTGGCTTTGTTTATTTTGCTCCCCACAAACAGAGTGAGAATTAAGCTAATCATAATGGCCAAGACCTTATGAGGCTGGGATGGTAGGTAGTTTATGGCATAGCACTTGCCCAGCGAAATCAAAGCCCTTGGTTCCACACCCCACACCACAAAAAACCTTAAACCAAGAACCCTGTGCTTCCCAATACTTGGGAAGTTATTATTCCATCCTATTAGAGTATTTGCATTCTGAATCTGGAAACTGCCCTAGTGAGCAAAGGAAGGATACTTATCACTAACGTGCCAAGAAAAGAAGGTCTATTTTCTATGTTTTTAGATGAAAAATTACCTCTGACAAAATTATTAACCTCTTGAAAATTACATTTCAATTCATCCACTTGTTTCTATGGAGTTTTGTTTGGCTGGTTGGTTATTTGGTTTGGGGCATGTTTTGTTTTGTTTTTTCTGAAACAGGGTCTCACTTTGCAGTTCAGGCTGGTCCTGAGCTCACTATGTAGCCCAGGTAAGACTCGAACTCAGCAATCCTCCTGCCGCTGCCTCCCGAGTGCTGGGATTACAGGTGTGAGCCACCACATCCGGCAATATTTTGGTTTTCTGAGACAGGGTCTCATTACATAGTTCAGAATGGCCTCAAACTTGCAGCAGTTCTTCTGCTTCAGTCTCCTGAGTGCTAGGATTACAGGCAAGCGCCACCATGCCCACCTTTCAATTCTATCCATTTGTAAGGCCACTTTTTCCCCTATTCTGGGAACAGCAGTCATGGCCTTGCACATGCTACAAGCGTCCACAACTGAACTACAGCCCCAGGTCACATTTTTTTCCTTATCTTTCTCTTTCTGTTTTTTGTTGTTGTTGTTTTGAGACCTCTACATAGCCTTGGTTGTCTGAGTAATTAGATGAGCACTATTACAATTGGCTGACAGTCACATTTTTAAGAGTCTGTTAAGTAATAAAGAAATTATGAATTCTACTTAGTCTGGACAGAAAAAAATTTATCTAAACGGTCAAAACTATTTTGTATTAAGAAAAGTTCAACATATGATACACAGGTATACATTATTTATTTTATGAGTAGAAAAAAGAGTCTCAGGATAATAAATAACTTACCACATAGATGCCAGGGCAAAACTGATCCCCAAGGTCCTGGCTTCAGCCAGCCAATGAGGAAGTTGCCCCTAAGGCAGCATTCTTTCCAGTCTGTGCACCAAAGCGGCCTTGAGAAAGCAGGCAATGGGTATAAGAATCAGAGTCCTTGACAGACCACAAGATTCTCAATCCTTGAAAAATCTTAGCTAGTCCCAAGTGGCACCACAAGCTGACAAACCCAGCACTCAAGAAGCTGAGGCACAAGAATCACAAATTTGAGCCTCACCTGAGCAACTTAACAAGATGCCTTCTCAAAATTAATAAGGAAGGAAAAAAGACCTTAAAGCTCAGTGCAAAAGCCATAGATTCAATCCACTACCACACAAAAAAAGAAAATAATTTTGGTATTGATGCATTGCTTAAACAGGCCATGTAGGGAAAATTAATCTTTCAAATAAAATTTCTTTTACAAAAAAGAAAACCCATGGGTAAAAATGAGAATTAACTCGTGTCATATACTGATACAAATTTCCCAATGTTGAGTGTGATCGTGAGATGTATATAAAATGTACCAATAAAGAAGTCAATTAAAAAAAAAAACTAAAACTTTCAAAGGGTCCCACCAGGGTGCTCGGCCACTGTTCATGTCATCTTAGCCCAGCCGCTTGGCCACAGATGGAAACCACACACAGCAGCAGTACATCCCACAGCACCCAATCCTACTCTTCACCCAACTCTACCATGCTGGCACCAATATAGGAAGGTGTGGAAGTCAAGCAGAAACTGCTGCTACACTTCTCTGGCCTGAAAGTACCAGTCCTATTAAAACTGCTTTCACAGGGCTGAAGATTTAGCTAGGTGGTTCTGGTGCCTGCCTAGCAAGCACAAGGTCCCTGGTTCAATCCCCAGCAACCACATACAATACCAGGCTTGGTGACTCACGTCCACCAGCAATCAGTACCACATACCACAGTGCCAGGTGTGGTGGTTCATGCCTGTAATCCCAGCACTCAGGAGGCAGAGGCAGGACTGCTAAATTCAAGGCTTGCCTGGGCTACGCAGTGAGCTCAGGGCCAGCCTGAACTACAAAGCAATACCCTGTCTCAAAAAAAGAAAAAAAGCTGCTTTCACAGAACACCTTTTCTTCTTACAGGACAACCTTCTCTTTCATTATTTTGCATTCCATCCTAATCTTAAAATCTATGTCCTCCAACTTTAACTATAAAGACAAATGTGGGCCAGAGGGTTAGCTCAGTGGTTCCGGCGCCTGCCTCGCAAGCACAAGGTCCTGAGTTTGATCCCCAGTAACCACATAAAATGCTGGGCGTGGAGACTCACGCCCAACAATCAATACCGCATAGCACAGTGCTGGGTGTGGTGGCTCACGCCTGTAATCCCAGCACTCGGGAGGCAGAGACAGGAGGATTGCTGAGTTCGAGGCTTGCCTAGGCTACATAGTGAGCTCAGAGACAGCCTGAACTACAAAGTAAGACACTGTCTCAAAAAAAAAAAAAAAAAGACAAACATGTAATGAAAACAAATGGGAAAAATAGCTGAAATAGATGACAGAATCCCCAGACAATAAACATAACATGCAAAGTTTCCACTTTCAAAATTAAATTTTTCTATACGGTTTTGGAGTTTTTTGGGTTTTGTTTTTGTTTTTGAGAGAAGTTGGTTTTTTGAGACAGGGTCTCACTTTGTAGTTCAGGCTGGCCCTGAACTCATTTAGTAACTCACACTAGCCTTGAACTCACAGCAATTCTCCTGCCTCTTGACTCCTGAGTGCTAGAATTACAGAAGTGTGTTCCCTCACCCAGCCTTTTTGGGGTTTTGTTGTTGTTGTCTTTATTTTACAAGATTGGATCTTCCCTCACCTCAAACCTACAGTAATCCTCCTGCTTCAGCCTCCTGTATAGGTGCACACCATCATGCTCTATTATAGGCTTTTAATAATTTAAATGCCACTTCAGCCAATGCTATGACTATAGTGTAACACATTGGGCTGGGCCAAGGTAGATCACCCCATCTTAAATTTATCATGAGGGAAAGGGGCAAGACAGGGACAACACAATAAGCCAATCATTACATATTTGATACATTTTATTTCTCTGTTCTGTATGGCTGGGGGAAACACTATCCTTGAAAGCTGTGAAAGCAGGGTGTGGTGGCCCAATCTTTGGAACTTAGCACTCCAGACACTGAAGCAGGAGGATCACCATGCATTCAAAATCAGCCAGGGTTCTTAGACCCTGTCTCAAACAGAGAGACAGAGGCAGAGACAGACAGAGGCAAAGAGAGAAAAATAGAGAGTGGGGGAGAAAGAGAGAGAGACGGAGAAAGAGAGAGACAAAGAGACAGAAGGAAGTAGTACTTAACTGAAGCTCAAAACTTAAGTTCGATCCCAGTAACCACATACATCAATACCAGGCATGGTGACTCACACCCACCAGCAATCAGTACCACATACCACAAAACCAGGCATGGTGGCTCCCACCTTGGCTCTTGCCTGTAATCCCAATACTGAAGCAGAGGCAGAGGCAGAGGCAGGAGGACTGCTGAGTTCAAGGCTAGTCTAGGCTACATAGTGAGCTCAGGGCCAACCTGTGAGACCCTATCTCAAGAAAAAAACAAACAAAAAAACAAAAAAACACTGAGAAGTTATTTCCATGGGGATGGGAGGGGCAACCTGCACCAGAGGATGTAATGAAGACTCAGCCACTGTTCTTGTTTCCCACACAGGGATCATACACAGTATGTAGCAAGGTCCTGCCCAAAAGTAAAGCATGTGACCCAATCCAGGAAACAAAAAGTCAAAGTAGCCTGTGTCACAAGTTAAGAAAGAGTGACCACAGCGAAGAGTGGGGGCAGGGAGGGGGGCGGGTCAGTTAATCATGGTTAGGGCTATATAATCAGTTGAAATGGTATCATAAAGATGACATTTACAGTTCTATTGCATACATAAAACACTATTTGGTCCAAAGATGAACCACAAGGAAAATTTTAAATATGGAGAATGAGAGTTACAAAAAACAGAACAAAAACATTTAAGTACACAGCCCAGTCTGACTCTAGCCTAACAGATACAGGAATAAAGCCCATTGAGCAAACAAAAGCCTCTTAATAATAGAAACATCTATAGGAATTAATGAACTAGTCATTAGAGTGGATTATTTCCTAAGCCTAAAAAGGCTTCCTATGCCAATTATCCAACTGCTTAAGTTCCTGTGACTGAGGACTGACACCCTCTTTCAGATAGCTGGAGACAAAACTGAGAAAGTTGAATTGCACAGAAATCTATTTGAAATTCAAATTAAGAAAACATACTGAAAACATTTCAAGACAATAACTTCTAGTTATTTGAGCCCATTCAACCTTTGTATAAAGTTTATCAAATGGGCCACACTCAATCCCCACAGAACACTGACTGAACAGCAGTAATAAACTGACACAGCATGTGGCCAGACAAGCGATGCATCATCATTTTCACCTATTAACTAGCAAATATCTTGCTATTAACAGAAGCTCATCCATTACACTTACATTTGAAGGATGAAGGGACTTTCACACAGGGTAATGGACAGATCAAAACACTTATTTTAGCAACAAATGCAGATTATTCTCTCAACCAGCATTTACTGATGCTCTCTAATTATGTTATTTAATTGATGATGGGCTCATTGCCAACAAGCAAAGTAACTTTCTCAGAGTTGATGAAACATTACTACACTATGTCAGACCTATAAGTATCCAAAGCACAAGGTTTCTTGAAAAACATTCTCACATATAAACAGCACAATTTCTTTAACTATATTTGTAGAAAGTTCTTGTCACTGTATCAACACTATAATTATAACTAACATGACAGCCACTAGTCATCAGCAGCCCATCTGGTTTGATGAGATGAAAGGCACGCTGGTACAGTGCGATTAACAAGGCCAGAGTGGAGAAAAAGGCAACAGTGAGCTGTAAACGAGGAATTCAAGGCTGACATCTTCAAGGAACTTCTGGTAAATTATATTATGCATTATCTCACATGGCAAAATATAATAATAATAAAAAAGAAAATTTCAGAAAGTTTCACGTTTGGGTCAAATTCAGCAGTATCTCTTGGGAAGTTTTTCAAGGAACTCTAGAGACACGCACAAAGAACAGAAAAAAAATGTCACAGCAACTTGGCCTTTGTTCCCTCCCATCCCATTCCATTCAGAATGGCCAGCCTATCACAAGAGACCCTGCTCTTCAGCGTGAAACTACAGAACAGAAAGAACAACAGCTGAATGGAGGGTGGGGGAGGAAACACCCGCTACGTGGAGATCAATTCAAGGGTCACAATCAGTGTTGAGCAAGGTATTTTTCCTCTTAATTACATTTGCAAAGCAATATCAGAGCACAAGTATAACGGTTCTCAATAGGCACAGAGCTCCAGTTCTTCAGGGCAGCCAACCCTCAATTGAGAGAAACCAAGGTCCCAGAGGCACCCAATGACCGTGTCAGGGTCTTGGACGCAGCAGGACTGTCCAAGATATGCCATTGACTGGGTCTGCACAAAACAAAAATAGTAACTGTTTCCACGGGACTTTTTCTACAAGTAATATCACGTTACATGTTTTGACTAGTATGTCTCATCCCCCCGCAGAGAACCAAAAAATTGTTTTGCAATCAACAACTGTTTACTTTCACTCAACTAAAAAGTATTAATACTGCTCAAACAACAGCAAAAAAAATCCTCTAAGACTGGAATGCGATTTCTTTACCAAAAAAAAATCTGTAAAATCACCCTAATTTTCAAACGATGTAAAACTCACGACCTGCAGAAACCATGATCCACACATACCATACTACATCTTCACTGTTAGAAAAAAGAGTTTTCAAAGCACAAGATCCTCCTCAAACTACTTAATCTTCCCAAATCTTTTCCAAACCCCTAGAAGATGGTATGCAAAATTAGCTTTCAAGAACAAACAGGAGCAAAAAGCCCCAATGGGACACCAGGTCACCAAGAAAGAGTAGGACTAGAGAAAAAACCAAGACTTCTTCCAAAACGACAACTACAGAGACCAAACTGCACAATCCCTCTTTGAAGGGGACTGAATGCATGTGGCAAGGCCAATCCTGCACACACACCACTACCGCCCCGCCAGGGGATGATGAAATGAGGAACGGAAATTAACATTTCAGGCAACGTCTCACATTGTTCCTGGAGGCCAAGGGCTGCAGCCGCCGCCGCCGCCGCCGTCTTCCTCCCACTCGGCCCAGGCCCTCCCCCGGCCCCCCTGCGCCCCGCATTCCAGCCCCCGCGCGCCTGGCCCCCGCGCCCCGCTGCTCGGCCCGCGCCCGCCCCCTCCGGCTGGGCTCGCAGCCCGGGGCCGCCTGCTCCCATTTCAAAACACGATAATAATAGGGACGCCGGGAACAACATCGACGGCCGGCGGGGCGGCAGAGTCCCTCCCGCAGGTCAGAGGTCGGCGCCCGCCCCTCCCGGAGTCCCTGGGCCCAAGCCGAGACTTCAGGACCCCCGGCTGCCCGCAGCCCTTCACCGCAGCCCCTCGCCTCAGCCCCGCAACGCCAGAAACCGAGAGGCCTTGCCTACTACCCCTCGCGGCCGCGGGCTCCGAGCTGTCCGAGCCTAGGCAGGCAGGCTGAGCGCGGCGGCCCGGTCTGGCCACCTTCGCTCGCGCGGCCCAGGCCCGGCCCGACCCGGTCCCGGGCACAGTGCGTCTGCGGGAGGCCTGCAAGCCGCAGACGCCCGCCCGCGCTCCCCACCCGCCCCACCCGCACCCTTGCCCTCTCACCGGCTCGGCGGCGGGCGGGCGCTGCCCATGCAGCCCGCGGCCGCGTTTCCCGGGCCGCGCGGCCCGGCGGGAAGGCGGCGGCGGGCCCGGCTTGGGCAGAGACGAGAGCGGCCGGCAGAGAGCAAGCCCGCCCACGGCGGGCCCAAACTGGCGCAGGGCCCCGGCGCTCGCGCAGGCGCTACTGCGGGGGCGTCGGGCCGCGAGCTCGGCGGCGGCGCCTCCCCGGCTGGGGCCCTCGGTCCATCGCGATCCGTCGCGGGCGGCCTCTGGCTCCAGGACCCAGCGGCGGCTGCGGCGGGCGCGGGCCGCATGAGACGCTCCCGCCCATTGGCCCGCCGTGTCCGCCCCCGCCATTGGCCCGCCCCGCCGGGCGGCAGGCTGCGCACGTCACGGCGGCGGGGCGGAAGTGCGCTGCCGGGGTGAAGGGCAGACGGCGCTGACGGCTTCCGCGACAGGCCCGAGGCGGGAGGAGGAGGACGCCCCGAACGATTGGCCAAGGTCGTGTGGGAGTCGCACGGAAAGGGGACATGGGTAGCTGATTGGCTGCTCCATCGCGCGGTGGACCGGTCTTCCATTTTCGGGCACTACGATTGGCCGTATCTCTTGCCGGAAGTAGGGGCACGGCCTAGGAAAGCGGCTAGTGTAGAAGGGGCCGGAAGGCGAGGCGTACTCCTCTGAATCTTCAGGCGGACACTTCTCTAAAGCCGAGCCTTTGGACAAGGTTATAACGTGCTCGGCTCCCGGGGAAAGCTCTGCAGGCAGCGCGTAGGACAAGAACCTGGACCTGGTAGATTTCGCGGCCTGCATGTTGCCGAACGTCCTTGTCGATGAGAGGAATCAGAGATGTGTCCCACCTGCCCGGCGTCGACCAGCCCTGTTCTGAAAGCCCCGTGCCCTGTGAGAGATGCTCTGGATGCTTTTTGCTCGTTGCTCTTGGAACGTGAAGAAAAGTAAAGTAGTTCGGCGAGAAGGCAGGAATGAAGCCGCTGAAACGCTAATAGTGGATTTCACTAGTTTACAAAACGTGGAAAAGTTGCACTTTAGTTCGTGTTAGCAGGAATTTTATTTACCCTAAAAAGTATTCCAGCCTATGGTGACTCGGGTCCTACTTAAATGCATCGTTATACTTATCCCGAAGAACTAACCCAGGTAAGCTAGGTAGTCAAAATAGATTTTTTTATACTTTTTAAAATTCTGTGTTTTATTGAACTCTGAGAAACCCGTTAAGTATGGTATTTAAAACATTTAAATTATGAAATAATAGCCAGGTATATAGCTCAGGTGGTACCGCGCCTAATTTTAAAGAACAAGGACCTAATTAAGTTCGATCCCCGGTACTGCAAAAAGAAAAAAAAATTAGGAAATCATGAATGGCAAATTCCAAAGTGGATGAGACCTTGACCTTTGTGGAGTTAAGGGGGCATCTTCTGATCGAACGCCCCCACTCCATCTTTGACCCTGGGCTCTCAAACCTTTAGCTCTCAAACCTTCTTCATCTGTTTCATAGGGTCATCGAGAAGATGAGATGAAAATGAAACCCGTAAAACAGGGCCGGCAAGCTTTGCTATGGAAGTATTAATTGTGCTATAACTGGAATGTAAGGCTCCTCAGGCCAACCAGATTTTGCTCTTCTTGCCTAGAACCTGTAACTTAGATAAAAGTTGGACTTCTCATCAAAACAACCACCCACAGGCTAAGAATTCATGAAAAGAAGATCCAGAAGTTTCCATGCTTACATGATCTAATTGGTAAACTTTAGAGTCCAGACTCCCAGCCTCTCATGTTAAATCCATTCAAATGGAAATGGACTAGGAGCTGGTATTTTTACTTTGGTCCCTGATTATATCTCATCCTGGCAAAATTTGAAAAATACCTAAACCCATGAAATGTTCTTTTCAGAAAATATTAAACAGGAAATTTGAATGAGCAAGTGATTTGCCTTGGAAACTAAGCAGCGAGGGATTTAGCTCAAATAGTACCACACCTTCCTTGGAACCACAAGGACCCAAGTTTGAACCTCAGTACCAGGTCAAAAAAAAAGTAAGCTGAACATATAAGTGAAAATAACACAGTGGAAGGAAATACAGAGTAATAGCAAAAAATTTCAGTAGAAAAAAAATACAGAGTAATAGGGAAGAATTTAGTTACTTAGTGCACTAACTGGAAAGTGTAAAATTGTCTGCCTGGGCCAGAGGGTTAGCTCAGTGTTTCCCGCGCCTGCAAGCGCAGGGTCCTGAGTTCAATCCCCAGTAACCACATACAATGCTGGGTGTGGAGACTCAAGCCCACCAGCCATCATACCACATGCCACAGTGCTGGACGTGGTGGCTCACGCCTGTAATTCCAGCACTCAGGAAGCAGAGACAGGAGGATTGCTGAGTTCGAGGCTTGCCTGGGCTACATAGTGAGCTCAGAGCCGGCCTGAACTACAAAGCTAGACCCTGTCTCAAAAAAAAAAAAATGTCTCCCCAAACTCATGGTGTTTAAGTATTAAGCAGAATGCCATAGTTCCAAGGTGTTTGTTTGCTGTGGGCAACCTACCCTCAGGCAGGGAGCATGTCTACTTATAGGTCTCCTGTTTGTGTCTCCAAAATTCATATCTTGAGTGCTCGCTTCGGCAGCACATATACAAAATTCATTCTGAGCCTAAGGCCCAGATTGATAGTTTTGAGAAGTGGAAAAGGAAGTGGGACTTCAGGCTCCTGAGAGAAGTACTCTCTTGAATGTGATTAGTACCTTTAAAAAAGGAGCTTCTTGCCAGGCCTGGTGCCCCATGCCTGTAATCCCAGCATTTAGGAGGCAAAGGCAGGAGCATTGCTGAGTTCGAGGCTTGCCTGGGCTACTTAGTGAGCTCATGACCAGCCTGAACTACAAAGCAAAACCTTCTCTAAAAATAAAAAAAAATTTTTTTTAAAAGAGCTTGGGCTGGAGATTTAGCTCAGTGGTTCCAGCTCCGGCCTCGCAAGCGCAAGGTCCTGAGTTCAATCCCTGTAATCACATACAGTGCTGGGTGTGGTGACTCACACCCACCAGCAATCAGTACCACATACCACCGTGTCTGATGTGGTGGCTCACGCCTGTAATCCCAATACTCGGGAGGCAGAGGCAGGGGGATTACTGAGTTCGAGGCTTGCCTGGACTACATAGTGAGCTCATGGTCAGCCTGAAGTACAAAGGGAGACCCCGTCTCAAAAAAAAAAAAAAGAAGAAGAAGAAAAAGGAGCTTCTTCTAGCCTGTGGGAAGACATAACCATCCCCCACTAAACAGCAGATTTGTTAGTGTCCTGATCATGGGCTTCCCAGCCTCCAAAATTGTGAGCGATAAATTTACATTATCTAGCTGGGCGTGGTGGCTCGCGCCTGTAATCCCAGCACTCGGGAGGCAGAGACAAGAGGATTGCTGAATTTGAGGCTTACCTGGGCTACATAGTGAGCTCAGGGCCAGCCTGAACTACAAAGCGAGACCCTGTCTAAAAAAAAAAAAATTTTACATTATCTGTAAGTCACATGGTCTAAGGGATTTTGTTATAGCAGCTCAAAGGGATGAAAATCTCCCCCAGTTAGAGACTATGTTAAGTGTTTTCCACAGAGTATAGAGAGTTATAAAAAAAAAAATACAAGATGTGGGTAAAAATGAGAATTAACTTGTGTCGTATACTGGTACAAATTCCCCAATGTTATGTGTGATTGTGAGAGGTATATAAAATGTACCAATAGGGCTGGAGAGTTAGCTCAGTGGTTCCGGCGCCTGCCTGCAAGCTCAAGGTCCTGAGTTCAATTTCCGGTAACCACATACAATGCTGGTCATGGAGACTCACACCCACCAGCAATCAATACCACATACCACAGTGCCGGGCGTGGTGGCCCACGCCTGTCATCCCAGCACTTGGGAGGCAGAGACAGGAGGATTGCTGAGTTCGAGGCTTGCCTGGGCTGCATAGTGAGCTCAGAGCCAGCCTGAACTACAAAGTGAGACCCTGTCTCAAAAATATAAGAATAGAAAAAAATATATATATATAAGAACAAAAGTGAGGCCTAGCTTTGAGGTTGGCTGCCTTGCAGGCTTCTCTGAAAGAATATATAAACTATTGTCAGCAAGCTAAGTGTTAACTGGATGAGATGTAAATATTCGAGGTCTGTGCTGTCCACTGAGTGACTCGTGGCCATTGTCAGTATTCAGCACTTGAAATGTGGTTGTTGCTGTTTTTTAGCTTTCTGGGCAAGGTCTCACTTTGTATTTCAGATGACCCTGAACTCCCTATGTAGCCCGGGTTAGCCTCAACTCAAAATCCTCCTGTGTTGTCCTCACTTCAACAGCACATGTACAAAATCCTCCCGTCTCTGCCTCCCAAGTGCTGGGATTAGAGTTTCATGAGCCACAGACCAGTTTGAAGTGTGGGAATCTCTTGACATGAGTGTACATACTGGATTTCAAAGACTTGGTGCAAAGAATAAAAGAATGTAAATTGTCTTTCAGGTAAATTTTTTAAACAAGATGTTGAAATGACAGTATTTTAAATATAGTAATTAAATAAAAATTAATTTTACATGTTTCTTTTCGTTGTGACTATTAAGAAATATTGGAGGGGGTATTTGAGACCAGGTCTTGCTAGGTAAGCCTAACAGGATCCTCCTTCAGCCTCCCAAGTGCTAAGATTACAGGTATGAAGCACCATGCGTGCCCAGCTCATTATAAGGTCTTTTTACAACACTGTGGGCCCAGCTGGCTATGTGATACCACATCTGCGGACCCATATAATGGGGAGACTGAGGCACAAAGATCATTTGAGCCCAGTTTGGGTAACACAGTGAGACTCCATCTCAAAAGAACAGTGTGAGCAAAGAGAACACATCAGCCCACACAGTTGTCAGCATTCCTGCAGCACAGTCCTCAGCACTGCTGGGTACAGGTTTCTCTAGTGCAATTCCTGGCCCTGCTCTGGAGGTACTAGTTCAGACTGGACTAGATTCTGAGAAGCCTGTCCCTAGACTGCCCACGGTCACCTTCCATCTTTTACAAGGCTTGTCCTGGACAGGGCCATCACTGCTCTTATTTATTTTGACAACACCCCCACTGCACCCCCAAAGCTTTTGAATTTGTTCTATAAACACAGATTCAGGGTCCAGTATTTATCAGGCACTGACCTCGAAGCTGTTAAGTGAGCCATGAACACAAGCAATCCCAGCCAGAGGAGTGCACGTTCCAGTGCCTCTGTCCCTGGAGTGACAGAAGCTGACTGTTCACTAAGTGAGGCTTAGTGACTGTTCACCCCAGCAAGGCTCCAGAGAACAAGGCTGGTGCACATAGGAGTGGACATAGGTAGTGAGGGACTGGTCTCCCACCAAAAAAGTCACAACTTTGTCTTACCCTAGACAAAGGCACTCAGACTTCTTCCTATGCCCAGTCCCACTGCTGTTTCATGGGTTTACAACTCCCCCTTCCTAGGACGCTGGCAGAGGTCACTGCTTTCTACTTCCACACAGGTGGCAAAGGCAGCTGGAGAGCTGGTGATATGTAGCTCAGTGGATTCAGTCCCCAGCTTGAAAGAAAAGAAGGTCATGTCCTGGCTCCTCCCCTCCCGTGCCTTCTGTGGCTATGTGAGAGCTGTCACCTGGGCCTGGATCCAGCACTCAAAGCATCAGAATCAGAGGCCCAAGCTCATTTCAGTCATCACATGTTCTGCTCCCCAGTTTCCACAACACTAGGGCACACCATCCTCCCATCCACAGGGCCTCCTCCCTGGAGTCCTAGAGACCAAGACCACCCTACATTTAGATCCATTCACAGTGTTCTTCCTGTAGCCATGTCAGCTGTAGGGATTTGAGGACTACATAGTGAGTTCATAGCCAGCCTGAACTACAAAGCAAGACCCTGTCTCAATAAATACATACATACATGGGCAAATTCATGGGTGGAGGTGTGGGTCAGTGATAGACTATCTGGCCTGTGTAAAGCCCCTGGGTCCTACCTTCAGCACCACAGAAAGAGGGAGAGAGGTGCTCAGCTCCTCACTGGGTACATCAAGCCAGCTTACCTGGAGAGGGCTCACAACCCCTGCAGATGTCAGTCTTGTTCAGATGTCTCTGTCTCATAGAAAGAAGCAGGTGCTGAGTAGGTACCTCCAGCACCAGATTCTGTGTGCCAGGCACCTCATCTCATGGAGCAGGAGTCCAGACAGGCTGCAGGGCTGATTATTCTACAGTTCAGTGATAGCGCAGGAGCCAGGTTGCCCCACTTCTCTTACTGCACAGATCAGGTCTTTCATAATAGATATACAACAAGTAGGAATCAGGTAAAATTACCATGGTCTCTGTGGCCTCCAGAGTCCCCAAAACCCTTGCAACAAAGCCAGTGTCATCTTCATGATAGTACTGAGGTCAAGAGCCTTGTCACCTTTGTCTTCTCATTAGAGCCCACAGACTGGACGCTGTAGTTTAGACAGCTGAAGGATGTACGTACTAGATTTTCAATGTCTCTTGGGGAGGGAGGGTTTTATGTTTTGCAGTTTTTTTTGGGGGGTGTTGTATGTTTTGCTTTTTGAGACAATATCACTATGTAGCCAGGCTGCCCTCTAACTTATGGTGATAAGTATTAAACATAATGCCAAGGTAATGCACTCCTGTAGTCTCAGCACTTGAGAGGCTGAGGCAGGAGGATCACAAGTTCCAGGCCAAGCTGGACTAGAGAACAAGACCTTGTTTCAAAAAATAATAAAACCTGGGCTGGAGATTTAGCAGTGACAGGACTCTAGCCCAGCCAACCCTCAGCATCCCCTGTTCTGACAGCCTTTGGCCATGTGTCCAACTCTCTCGATAGGCCCCACCAACTTCTGTTGGGGACCCACAGACAGCTTTCACTCCTGTACCTCACTTAGGGTTCTCCCTTAAGGTACTCGCCTCTAAAGTCCTTCTGAAACAAACTGGCCATGGTAGCACATGCTTGTAATCCCAGAACTCAGGAGGCTGAGGCAGGAGGAATACCCAAATTCAAAACCAAGGCGAGACCAGTCTAAACTACACAGCAAAACAGCCAGGTGTGTTGGCTCACACCTGTAATCCCAACACTTCAGAGGCAGAGGCAGGAGGATTACTGAGTTTTAGGTTTGCCTGAGCTACATAGTGTGTTCTGGGCCAGCCTGAACTACAAAGCGAGTCCCTGTCTCAAAAAAAAAAAAATAGTTTTTTCTTTTGTTATGGTGTTGGAGATTGAACCTAGAACTTCAAGGATGCCAAGCTCACACTCCACTAACCAACACTGAGCCCCAATACTTTTTTTCAGTACTTGAAATTGAGGGGCTGGGTATTTAGCTCAGAGGTTCTGCACCTGCCTCACAAGCACAAGGTCCCAAGTTTAATCCCCACTACCAAAAATAAAATAAAATGTACGAATAAATATTGCCAGATGTGGTGGTTTATGGCTCACACCTGTAATCCCAGCACTTGGGAGGGAAAGACAGGAGGATTGCCATGAGTTGGAGGCTTGCCTGGGCTACACAGTGAGTTCAGGGCCAGCCTGAACTACAAGGAGTGACCTTGTCTCAAAAAACTTTAAAAAAAGAGAGAGAGAGAAAGAGAGAGAGATTGAAGCCTCATCTTTCACAATGATCTCCATTCCTAGTCTTTCTTCACTTTGAGATAGATCTCACTAAATTGGCTTGCAATCCTCCTGCCTCAACATTCCAGTGTGCTCGGGGTACAAACATCCACCACCACAACTGGTCCAACAATTTTTTTTGTACAGTTTACCCTGACATTCCTATCTTGGGCTTTGTCCCCAGGGGTGCTCGCCAACTCTGCACACCCTGGGCCTGGCTTGCTCTGCTTGCTTCATCTCTTCCCTGACAGAGCAGAGTCTCACTGCAGACTCCAACAGCCTCAGCCCTCTTCTGTGTCCACAGCCCTCAACAGTGCCCAGCAGGGAGCACAATCTCAATAAATATCTTAAAGGCTCTGTGTGTCCCACAAGAAATCTCCTTTTCTCTCCATGTCTTTCATTGGCTGCTGTTGCCTTGGGGCTTCTCGTCAAGGCCTCTGAAAGTGCTTCAGACGCTCCAGCGGCCAGCCCCTTACCACCTCTTGCTGTGATCTCTATTCTGGGACCAACAACAGCCTGGGGAGTCCCCTGGTCCTCTGGCACCACCAGCCTCCCTTGTGACTCTGTCTATCTTGTATTCTGCATGACAAAGCATCTACAGGCCAGCTCCCTAGAGACAGGGTTTGGAAACTCCCAATGGACAGGGAACAAAGGCATTTCCTTCAACTACTGACTGAGAGGTTGGGGTGTGGCACTGTAGTTGGTCAAGAGTCCCTGGGAGGCTGTGGTTGTCCAAAGTTCACCGTGGTGCAGGGGCAATCGTACAGCAGCAGATCTGCCACTGATCTGCTTGAAACCCATAGAACAGCAGGAACCAAGACAAGCCAACTAATGACAATCTGTGTGACCTTGATCAAGAGCTCAATGGCAAAGGACCCTGCCCTTCAGGAAAATGGCAAGTTCTATTCCCTCAGGCAGGAAGGCCAGTTGTGCTGACTGCTGGCTGGAATTGAGGACACAGCCAGCATTACCATGGCTTTATCCCAGGCACAGGAAGGGGTCCCACTGGAATGAGGGTCCCACTGGAATGAGGCCAGCAAGAAAGCTGTACACACACACACACACACACACACACAGACCCTTTCTTGTTTCAAACACCGTATCAGTCCCATCAAGTATTCTTAGGACCAGAGAGATCAAGTTAGCTACTCTGCCAGGCATGGTAGCACACAGCCTGAACTACAAAGTGAGAACCTGTCTCAAAAAAAAAAAAAAAAAAAAAAAAAAAAAAAAAAAAAAAACAAGATAGCTAAATCTTGGAAACAACCCAAATGCCCATCAACTGGAAACTGGATAAAGATGTGGTTTTTCTATAAAATGGAGTATGATAAGTGTGAGTAGTTTATATTCTGATGGATGTACCTTCAGGACATACAAGTGAAATAAATAGGTCATAGATCTGTAAATATCACAGCTTTTCTCTGGTATGAGAAATTGAAGAGGAAAATGAGCTCTAGAATATATGGTAGATATTGTGAAATAGAAAATATTCAAAGGGAAATGGGATATAAAGGTAAGTAACAAGAAGAAAACATAAGATGGCAATAAAAAAAGGGAAACAAGGGGCCGGAGGGTTAGCTCAGTGGTTCCGGCGCCTGCCTCGCAAGCGCAAGGTCCTGAGTTTGATCCCCGGTAACCACATATAATGCTGGGCGTGGAGACATGCCCACCAACAATCAACACCGCATACCACAATGCCGGACGTGGTGGCTCACGCCTGTCATCCCAGCACTCGGGAGGCTGAGACAGGAGGATTGCTGAGTTCGCGGCGGCTTGCCTGGGCACCATAGTGAGCTCAGGGCCAGCCT
>PVIC010022555.1:0-27577 GCA_004025085.1 Thryonomys swinderianus | reverse complement strand
TCAGGCTGGCCCTGAGCTCACTATGGTGCCCAGGCAAGCCGCCGCGAACTCAGCAATCCTCCTGTCTCTGCCTCCCGAGTGCTGGGATTACAGGCGTGAGCCACCACGCCCAGCATTATATGTGGTAACCGGGGATCGAACTCAGGTCCTTACGCTTGCAAGGCAGGCACCGGAACCACTGAGCTAACCCTCCGGCCCTTCATTTCCTTTTTTTAACCATCAATTTTTTCTTTCTTTCTTTACTTGTCTCTACTCACCCTTTCCCTTTGAACATTTTCTTCCTATTTCTCCTTACCTATCATACATTTTAGAACTCATTCACATGTTTGGCTTCTCAAGCCAGAGAAATGATATGGTTTATACACCTGTGTCCTATTTAATTTATGAGTGTGTCCTCAAGGTACATTATTTGAGTATAAATGACTCAAATTTTTCATTCTTTAATATTTCTGTGTTCCTTTGTGATTTGATGATTATTACCTTGCTTCCTTTTGCTTTATCTTATGTTTTTTTGGAGAAGATGTCTCATTATAATTTGTGGCTGTCGCAGTCTGATTTGGACTTACCACAGCTTAACTATGGTAGCATCCTATAGCAGCTCACTCTCACTCCCTTCCCTTCATTTTGTGTACAACACATCCTCACTGCATGTATGACTGGGTTCAGTAGTGTTTCCACACACGCACACAGCGTGCGCTGAAGTGTTCACACCAAACCCCACCCCAACACCCTTCATACTGATCACCCTTCACACTGATCATCATTCACACAACTCTACTGCCCGACTGACCCAGTCAGCCTGGCCCGTGTGCAAGAGAATACATGCTACTTGATGTTTTCATGTCATTTGTTTCACTTTTTTGTCTTCTAGTTCTATTGATTTTGCTGCACAGAACAAGATTTCATGCATCTTTATGACTGAGTAATAAACTCTGCTGTGTATGCAGGTCTCATTACATTTATCTACTTGTCTGTTGAAGAGCACCTTAGCTGTTTTGAGTGCTGTTGGAATAAACACTCATCTCCTTTGTATTTGAAAGCACAATTTATATATTTTATGCTGTATATACTATCAGGAAGTGTGAACAGGCATTTGAAAAAATGAAACAATGTTTTTTGCACTACCAGGGAACACAAAGTGGAAAGAAAGACAGTTTTCGATATGTGGGAGAGTTGCATAGTCACAGGGAGAAGAGTGATACTGGACACTTACCTCTCATTAGAAATAAAAAAATAAATTTACTGTGATGAAAAACTAAAATGGGGCATTGAAATTGGAAAAGAGGTTATGAGCCTGTCTCTGTTTGCTTGTGTTCATTGTAGCACTAAGCACGATCCCCAAGACATGCTAACAACTCAAGTGTCTGTCACTCGCTCTATGGATAGAGAACACATAACATGCCGACAGCTGAGGTGCTACAGAAACAACACCCCATTCTAAGACTGACATCGGCATGCAGAGACACATAGGGGACCTGGGCTCATCAGGCTAGGACCCTCAGGGGAGGTACAGAAACACAGGAAGCACCTGGCTTCCTCCCCCATGTGGAGATTCAGACAGCTAGTGTCATGGAAGTTGGGACTAGAACACTGTAAGCAGAAACTCAGAAACAGTTCAGAGGACAGGGGGCCGGGAGAGTCTCCTAGGAGGTGACTCCTGGGAACCTGTCTACAAGGAAATCAGCACCTGGGAGAAGGAGTGAGGATTCCTGCTGGGTCCCCAGGCTCACACGGGACCTGTCTCTGAAGGGGAAGCAATAATTGTGTTCCGTGGGGAGTGAGGTCACAGAACCACAGAGCTTGATCCCACAGGCTGTGCACCCCGCACACCTGCACTGACTGCCCAGATCCGTATATGGAATCACCGTCTGTGCTCCAGGGAGGAGGCAGGTGAGCGCTTTCTGCTTCTGTGCAGAGGCGCCTTGGCCAGGGAAGGGTCTAGTGGAGCCGCGCTGAGCGCTCAGGTCAGAAAAGAGATTTTTCTAGGGGAAGCAAAGCCAGGAGGAAGCCACGCGGGAAGCAGGAACAGCTCCTGACACGTGAGGGAGCTGAGCTTGATAGCGAAGGTTCAGACCTCAGGTCGGTCTCCATGGCTACGATTCTATCTGTGTGACTCCCCAACTGGTGGTAAATCGGGTACTTATTTCAAGAGATAAACACATGAGATTGGAGAGTGCTGAGGGCCGGCAGAGTCCATCTAAAACCCCTGTGCTCCGTGTCCTCTGTTGTAGGAAGCACAAACCAGCTAGTCAGGACGCCTAGAAGGGACTCGCTAAATCTGCTACACTCTGGACAAAGACGAGATCAGACCTGCAGGCCCCAGCCTGGCCCCTGTGGAAGCCATACCTGACTGGAGCACCAGGGTGGAATGCAAAAGCTGGCCCTGACTCTGGTTGGGTGAAGCACCCACCAGAGATAGAACTGTCTCCACGCAAACATGGAGACTTCGCAATCCCTGCGAAACTCTGCCCTGCAGGCCAAAGAAGCTATGTCTCAGGTAAAGGAAGTCTCCAGCAAGTTCAAGTGTGTCTGCTGATATTTTATTTGCTTTAAAAATACTCAGGTAACAATGCCATTCCTATTCAGGGTGGAGGGTTATGGGGTGGATAGGGGAAACGGGAAAAAAATGAGAATTAAACTGTGTCATATAGTGGTACAAATTCCCAATGTTGAAAGTGATCACGATGTGTATATACAACGTAAAGGTAAAAATTTAAAAACCAATGCATTACTAAATTCTCTAAGATTTCAGTATATACAATGCCTGTGATAGTAAATATATATAGCTTTTATTTTAACATTTTTCACCATTCAGCCTTCATTGAGAGATTCTATTATGATAAAAAATAGAGAAGTAGGGCTGGAGGGTTAGCTCACTGGTTCCAGCACCTGCCTCGCAAGCGCAAGGTCCTAAGTTCGATCCCCAGTAACCACATACAATGCTGGGCGTGGAGACTCACACACACCAGCAATCAATACCACATACCACAGTGCTGGGCGTGGTGGCTCATGCCTGTAATCCCAGCACTCAGGAGGCAGAGACAGGATTGCTGAGTTCGAGGCTTGCCTGGGCTACATAGTGAGCTCAGGGCCAGCCTGGACTACAAAGCGAGACCCTGTCTCAAAAAAAGAAAAAAAACAGAGAAGTATACGATCTCAGATTCCATAATAAGTAGATCGGTATATGATTAGAAAATTTAAAACTTTTACTTTCCTTATACTATCTTGTCAAGTACCAGGTTTTCTTATCCTATTGCTGTGGAGTACCACAATATTGCTTAAAAATTCCTATGAGAGGGCCGGAGGGCTAGCTCAGTGGTTCCGGCGCCTGCCTCTCAAGCGCAAGGACCTGAGTTTGATCCCCGGTAACCACATATAATGTTGGGCATGGAGACAGGCCCAGCAACAATCAACACCGCATACCACAATGACGGACGTGGTGGCTCATGCCTGTAATCCCAGCACTCGGGAGGCAGAGACAGGAGGATTGCTGAGTTCGTGGCGGCTTGCCTGGGCACCATAGTGAGCTCAGGGCCAGCCTGAGCTACAACGCGAGACCCTGTCTCAAAAAGAAAAAAAAAAAAATTCCTATGAGAAATGTCTTTGTAGCTTTCTTGATATATAGGAAAATAATTTTAACCTCAATGCATATTAATTTGAAGCCAAACTCTCTTTTATTAAACCAATGAAAACAGGGTGGGTTTTTAGTCTTGAAGTGCACTTAGTACATACCCATATTATATGGATCACAAAGTTTTATTGCCATTAGACATTGCCCCCTACAATAAATGTTTATCCCTCAGTGAGGATGTACCCAGAGCAACTGGATAAAATGGAATTCCTTGAAAGTGAACCCAAATAGCCAGAAACAGCCCCTAATGCAGACACAGACAGGTTGATGAGAAGCACAGCAACCAGTCCCTGCAGCTCAGCACAGGGTGAGAGCATTGTCGCTGTAAGCAGGTGGAGACAGTGCAAGTCCCGACTCTGTTCCTGCCCCAGTGCTGGTGTAAGCAGCCCCCTTAGGTCCTAAAGCTCCCTCATCTCGCCAATAAAATGAACAGTAACTCCCACTCAGAGACTGTGAGGATTAAAGTTCAACTTTCACCCCATGTTGCACACATGATTTGAGAGTTGCACGTTCAGCTGTGTGCAGGCACCTCAAGTGAGGAAACCTCCAGTCACTGTCTGCTGAGCCCCAGAGGGAGGTGTAGCGTGTGGGTTTCAGCGCAATCTCTGGCTCTAGTCAGAAGCCCCGTGAAGACCAGCGTCCTCAGTGGGCACTGAGCTTGGCTCCTGTGGGTCTGGGCTGCCATGGGCTGCTGACTGACTGCACGCCATGTGTGCAGTCCCATAGCCTCAGTTTGCTCAGGGCAGGTGTCCTCCCAGTGTGCACTGTGGCGATAGGGCAGGTCCTGGGTGGCAAGTGGGGTGCTGTGGGCATCAGGATCTGGCTCATCACAGGGTGGTGTTGGGAGCAGCCCTGCCAGTCTCACCATCTCTACTGCTATTTGAAACAAGACCTTCGCTCCTGCAGCCAGCCCAAGGCCAAAGCAGTGGGGCCCCAATGCTGGACTCTGAGCCTATGCCACTGCCAGCCAGCGAGCCTCCCCTTCTCACAGAGCCCGCTCTGTGCTCCTCATGGTGGGCAGACCTGACACACATGGCTTGCTCCAGCCACCAAGGTGCACACTTGCAATCCGTGCTACTCAGGAGGCTGAGCAGGAGGATGGAGCCATCAGGCAGCCTGACCTGATCAGGGAGATCCTGTGTCACACAAAGGAATGATGTCACTGGGGGTGTGGCTTCGTGATAACACTTCTCCTTTATGTGGTGTTTACTCCTGATCTTACCCTGTCCAAGCCAGAAATTACACAGGGCAGTGGACACAAAGTGTAATATGAAGTTACTGAGCATTTTAAACTCCACCCAGGAAATGGGGGTTTGACATTAGTGTTTTTACCTTCATCTAATAGCTTCTCATGATGATTTGTGTTTCTTTTAAGGTCACTCGTACAATTAGAAGATCGTGGCTCAGCGAGATGTCAGCATCTGAACACTGCTCAGCTCTGTAGCTTCAAGTTCAAGGGACAGACCCTTGGGAACCTCTGTGAGTTCCCACGTGACATCCCAGTGTCAGCTTTCCCAGCCCAGGTCCACACAACCCTAAGATTGAGGGGGATAGGTCATCCTCATCTGTTTTTGCTGAAACAAAAGGAATCACACAGTGCCCACTCCTCAGCAATCAGGTCTTTCACCCATATGTCATCCCTGAGCTGAGCTGTTTGTTTCCTTGCATGTCTCCTGGATCCTTCATGGGAATCTTGTCACTATGCTGTGTGATGAGCCAAACTCAGTTTGAAATGTGACTCCGAATGCCTACTTGTGTTTATTTAAGGGTAGGATATTACAAGTAGCACAGCCATGTAATATCTAGAATATCTTGTTTTACACACTTGTGTAAATTCCTGTTGGCCTATATGCAGGAACAGAATTGTTGGTAGATGTGTTAAGACCTTCCAGCTTTGTACACACTAAGTTTCTTAAAGTCTTTGTACTGATGTACAAACATGTCATAGGATACAACGGTCCTGATATATCAACATGATTTTTTTTTTTTTTTGCTTTTTGAGACAGGGTCTCGCTTTGCAGTTCAGGCTGGCCCTGAGCTCACTATGGTGCCCAGGCAAGCCGCCGCGAACTCAGCAATCCTCCTGTCTCTGCCTCCCGAGCGCTGGGATTACAGGCGTGAGCCACCACATCCGGCATTGTGGTATGTGGTGTTGATTGTTGGTGGGCGTGTCTCCACGCCCAGCATTATATGTGGTTACCGGGGATCAA
This sequence comes from Thryonomys swinderianus, assembly GCA_004025085.1. Classification (NCBI taxonomy): domain Eukaryota; kingdom Metazoa; phylum Chordata; class Mammalia; order Rodentia; family Thryonomyidae; genus Thryonomys; species Thryonomys swinderianus. The sequence continues at coordinate 21,736 of PVIC010022555.1, read as the reverse complement.
ACTCAGGACCTTGCGCTTGCAAGGCAGGCGCCGGAACCACTGAGCTAACCCTCCGGCCCCTCAACATGATTTTTTTAAGGCTGATTATTTTCTACTCTGGCCATTTTGACTTTTAAGTTGTTATGCAATGCTAAAAAGTAGTGGTACTATATTCTTCTGGTTATTTCTTTTTTGCTGTGATTGATCATAAGGTATGGATACCCACTCTCACAAGGGCTTATGGCTTTACTTTGCACGTATCTTTCTGTTGACTGTCTGCATGGTTATGAATCATTTGCAATCATATATTGATCTTGGAAATGAGTTCTCTGTCTCTTTGGATGAAGACAAACTTGAAAGCTAATATTAACTATTTTGCTATGTCACTCACTTGTTGTGGTTAACTGATTTTCATAGTGTTAAAATAATTGTTTGATGTACTAAGACCACAGAATTTCTCTTGAACATTTTGATCAGCAGTCTATTTGAACTTGTGTGGTGTAGGCTATGATTAGGAAGTTCTTTTACTGTTCACAAGTTCAAATTTATTCTCTAAATGCATTATTGACTGCTTTGTGGACTTATGTGTTTCATGTATGGTGATCTAATAACCTTGACCCAAACCTATTTTCTACACATTGCAGAAACAGAACATGGGCAGATGATTTTCCTCTCAGGATTTCATGCACAATGTACTATAATTGCTGTTTAAATACCATTTATATTGTCTTAGGTATGATAGATGTTGAGGCCATTTAAAGAATAAGGCAGGATGTGCACCAAGGATTCAGAAATATGTGCCACATGCATGTGAACCTGAGGTCGGAATCATCCTGACACCGAGCACAGCTCTCTGCTCTCTTTTCACTGACACGCTCCTGCCATTGCTTCACCCAGGTCAAATCCAGCTCGCCCTGGGTGTGGACTCTGTCCTTCTCTTCACCTGTGCCCGACTCTGTTGGCTCCAATAATCCCAGAGCAACACATGCCCCACTGGAGAGTTGACTCTTCCAGATCACCAAAGGCTGATGATCCCTGCATCCTCATAGCACCATGGAGTTCAGACACTTGGTGACTGGAACGACTTTTCTGTATCACACTGTCACCGGACTCTTGGCTAACGGGGCCCTTCTTTTCCATTATCTCTCTCTCTGCGGCACTGGGTGCAAGTTGAGGCCCACAGACCTGATATCTGAGCACTTGACTCTAGCGAACTCACTGGTCATGCTGTCTAAGGGAGTCCCACAGACAGCGCAAGCCTTTGAGGTAAAATACTTCTCTCAAGGTATTAGATGCAAACTTGTACTGTTTGTGTACTGAGTGGTCAGAGGTGTGTCAGTACCACCTGCCTCCTGAGCATCTTCCAGACTGTTAAGATTAGCCCCAGGGACTCCTGGTGGCAGCAGCTCAAAACCAAACTTCCCAAGTTCACTGGCCTCTCTATTTTCCTCAATTGGATTATCCGTACTTTAGTAAACTGTATATATCTTTCTTATATCATCAGCAAATGTAGCAGCAAAAATATCACAAAGATAAAAGAGTTTGGGTACTGTTTTGTTACATGTCAAGACAAAATAACAGAAGCTTTGTACACAATGCTGGTGTTACTCCCTGAAGTTTCATGTTCTGGGCTCATGCTCTGGTCCAGCAGCTCCATGAACCTCATCCTGCACAGGCACAAGCAGCAGATCCAGCACACCCACAGGACAAGCGGTTCCCACAGGTCATCCCCTGAGTCCAGAGCCACCCAAAGCGTCCTCATCCTCCTGTGCTCCTTTGTGACTTTTTACACCCTCTCCTCACTCTTTTACGCTTCTCTTGTGAATTTCATTATTCCTAGGCAGTGGCTACTGAGGAACTCTTACCTGATTTCCACCTGCTTCCCCACTGTCAGCCCTTTTGTTCTGATGAGCTGCAACACCACGGCGGCCAGACTCTGGATCAAACTCTCAGATTTGATGAGAAGCATGTTAGGAGCATGGTGTTGCACAAAGGTCAGTGGTGTTGTAGCAGCTGATCAATAATCTGCTTTCTGATCAATGCTGTTTGATTAAAAAGGTGTTTTCTGGCCCGGGGATTTAGCTCAGTGGGTCTGACACCTTTCTTGCAAGTGCTGGGTCCCTCTTGGATCCCCAGTAATCACATACTACAGTGTCAGGCATGGTCACTGCTGCCCACCAGCAGTCAGTACCACACACCACAGTTCTGGCCTTCGTGGCTCACACCTATAATCCCAGCACTCAGGAGGCAGAGGCAGGAGGATTGCTGTGAGTTCGAGGCTTCCCTGGGCTCAGGACCAGCCGGAACTACAAAGGGAGACCAAAAAGAAAAGAAAGTAATAGAAATGAGAACAAAGAGGTAGAGGTCATTAGGAAGTGTGAGGGTAGCGATTCCATCTTTACACTTCACACCTCTGCAGCATGACCAGTTACATCTGATAAAAGAAACATTACCTGGCCAGGCATGGTGGCTCACGCCTGTAATCCCAGCACTCGGGAGGCAGAGACAGGCGGATTGCTGAGTTCCAGGCTTGCCTGGGCTACATAGTGAGCTCAGAGCCAGCCTGAACTACAAAGCCAGACCCTGTCTCAAAAAAAAAAAAAAAAAAAGAAAGAAACATTACCTGTATATTATGAAAAGAGAAAAACCCTTGTTCTCATATTCTGAGAAAAACTAAATGATACTGTCCTGACAGATGTTTAATCATCTTATATTTTCCCTAAAAGTAGCCCAAACATAAAACACATGACACAATAACATATGGTAGACATTATTAAATAGTAATGTTGAAACATTTACTCATTGCTTTTAGTCTCAGGTTTCCCGAAGTGAATGCAAATGATTGGTAAAATACTAAATTATAAGACAACTACGTAAAATGCAAGCTGCAATATTGCATAGATGTAATGTGTAAACAGAAAAGATCGAGTGCAGGGCTGCTATGAAAATTTTTAAGACCTAGCAACATCCCACCATCCAGGGCATCCTGTGGACGCCTCTGAACCTTGCAATAACAAAGGCATCTTTCCCTCTCCTGAGGCTTTCCGAGCCGCTGGCGCCAATGCGGCGAGACCACAACCTTGTTCCCCGCTGGCCGCACAGACACGCCCGCCCCACCAGCCTCCGCGCACCTGTCGCGACCCTCGCGGGCACCGCCTCTGCCCTGGACCGCACGCCGCTGAACATTTATTCTGCTCTCGTCTCTCACACGTCCTGGGCGTCCTGCCAGTCGGGGCCACGATTCCCGGACGCAGTCAGGCGGCACCACCGGTCCTGGAGCTCCAGGCCCCAGAGCGTCCGGCTGCAGCGCCGGGCCGCTCACCGCCGCGCCGGCCGCTTCGGCACAGGGCGCTGCCCGCGCCTGGGAGCCCCGAGCTCGGCCCCGGGAGGACGGGCCTGTGGTTCAGGGACGCGGCGCGAGGTCCAGAACCGTCTTCTCCTGGTCCTGGGCCGCCCTGTCAAACCGGAAGCACCGCCGCTCCTCGGCTTCCGCCCTGGCCGCGCCACCTGCTGCCCCCCAGCGGCTCTCAGAGCTGAGCACCAGGCTCTGCCTCCTCAGAGCACATCTGGCCCCTGATCCCGCGGGCGTGTTCTCGCGAGAGGTCAGCGGTCCTGCCATTCTCTCATTTCAGAGCTGTTTGGGTTTCCTCTTCCATTCGATTCGCTTTTATTTAACAGGCTACCGTAAGATTTTTAATCGAATGTAGGTATTACTTGTCATACATTCTGTTATTTATTTTGTTCTATATTGGTAAGAAGAAACAACTAATCAGATGCATTATAATAGTTTATTTAAGCGAGAAAAGAGTTCTAGAACTGAGTAATATTAGACCCGGTGATACATCGCAGGTACAAGTCAGCCTGGTGCACGATTCAGTACTTGTGCGTGTGTGTGTGTTACCTTTAGTCTCAGAAAAGGAAGTGACACCCAGAAAACAGCCTCACTGGGTGCAGCTGGTGGTGCCTCATCTCACAGACTGCTTTGGGCCTCTGTGCACAGGAAGGCCAGTGAATGTGCCTGGCTGAGACGCAGTTGCTTGGATACAAGGTGCACTTTTAGTTAAGGTGACAACCTGCTTGGATGTAAACTGAGCTGTAGACACTGAATGCAGAGGCCACTTCGCACCAAACATCATGAAAGTACAGAGACCGATTTCAGCACTCAAATTTCAGTTTAGTTCAATACTCAGTGGAAGTCATAACCCTTAACGGTGGCAAAATAAAAGCACCATTCACAGGAAACTGCAAAAAGCAAGAAATTATATATTCCAAGACAGACACAGAGACAGGTAGATGGACAGAGAGAGAGAGAGGGAGGAAAAAAGAGGAGGGAGGGAGAGAGGGAGATTTTTGTTTTATTGCTATTCTTCAAATGATATTCTGGATCATCATGGAGATGATTTATAAAGTGATCTGAGAAAGATTCAAGTGTTTTCATCCTAACGTGGATCGCTTTTCTCTTACACATTGGAAATCACTGATCCTGTGTGCCATGGGGCCACCTATGTATTTAGATTCAAAAATGGATCTGAATATTTTCATGCTTTGGCACACCAAAAGGCCAGAAGGGAGGAGTCAAGTGGTAAAGGAGGGAGGAGAAGCTGCAGGACGCAATACTGGCTCAGCCAACACAGCAAATATGGGGAGACAAGAAGTGACAGGTGCACATTTTTCAGAATGATTTATTTTACCTGTGTGGCCAAAACCTCAATCTCCAAGAAGTATAAGAAATGATCTCTAGGGCCAGAGGGTTAGCTCAGTGGTTCTGGCGCTAGCCTCACAAGTGCAAGGACCTGAGTTCGATCCCCGGTAACCACATATAATGCTGGGCGTGGAGACACGCCCACCAACAATCAACAGCGCATACCACAATGCCAGATGTGGTGGCTCATGCCTGTAATCCCAGCACTAGGGAGGCAGAGACAGGAGGATTGCCTGGGCACCATACTGAGCTCAGGGCCAGCCTGAACTACCAAGCGAGACCCTGTCTCAAAAATAAAAAAAAAAAAATGATCTCTATGCATGAAACAAGAAACTAAATCTGTATTTTCCTACAACCATAACCCACATTTTTGTTCTTGCTCCTCCCATATTTAAATTTTTATTGTATTTTTGCCTTGTAAAAAACTAAATCTTAAAATCTTAGAAAGTAGTAAGAATGTGTGATGACACCCATGACCCAGCCACCAAGACTGAACAAGTCCCGGCTTTTGATGTCCATGACTTCTGGATACACAAGCTCCTGAGAAGTTGCTGATCGAAAGACTAGATATAAAGGAGAACATCTTCTTCAATAAACACAAAACACTAGTGCTATAGCCTAGGGAAATATTTCTCAATGAAGAAAAACTATTTGTATACAGAGGAACAGTAAAGGACTGCAATTATATACTCTCATTAAGACCCAAAATATGTATTTATAGAATCCTTACATAATATTTCCTTATTAATTGGTATTCATATTGATGTGCCATTATTGGCCACTAGTCATTCGTTTTCATCACATTTCTTTTGGAGCAGAAATGGTTGAATAATTATTTTTATGTTGTTCTCAGCAAGAACATTGAAAGTCAACAGAGAAGTTTGTAAAGCCATGCAAAATGCATGGTCCTCATGACGTTAAGGAAGGTGCATGCTCCTGATAACTGCACAGGATGTGGTATTCCTTTTTTTTTTTTTTTAGACAGGGTCTCCCTTTGTAGTTGAGGTTGGCCCTGAGCTCACTATGTAGCCCAGGGACTCCTAGAACTCAGCAATTCTCCTGCCTCTGCCTCCCAACTGCTGGGATTATGGGTGTGGGCCACCACTCCCTGCTGGGTTTTGTATTCTTTACACAGCCAAAGGAGATACCACATATATTTGGGTAATGGCTCATCAGCAGAAAACGGCTGATGGTTGGGTAACACCCAGTGACAACTGCAGCCACATTCAACAGGAACCTGTTAGGATTGTTATACAAAGTAAAAAAAGCTTGAAAAATGGAGGAGAGGGTATAGAAATACACAAAAGCGCTGACCAGAAGCAAGATGGATTTGGTGGCCCTGGTCTCAGGGGAGGATCTGTGCAGGACATTGTTCTTGTGAAGATGCCACATTCTCTGCCTGTGCCTGCACAGGATGTGAACCATGGAGCCGCTGGCCCAGAGCATGAGCCCCAGACATAAAACGTCAGGGATGGGCAGCAGCACTACATGCAGGACTGTCCTGCTGTTATTGTGATGAACAGCAGAACAGTATCCAAACTCCCTTCTGGAGGTGAGGTTGTTTGGCTCCATTTGTCAGTCATGTGCACGAGAACAATTATGTTCACCAGCATGTGAAGGAGCCAGCAGAGTGCACTGAGGGTCCCTGTGTACCTGGGAGCCTTCAGCTTCAGCTCTGCCCACCTTGGGCTGATCGTGATCACCCAGAAGACGCTCAGGAGGCAGGTGCTGCCGATGGACACACCCCTGCCCACTCTGTGCCCATAGAAGATGAGTTTGCATCCAAGGTCGCTCAGGAAATCTTCCACTGCAAACGCTGCCACTGTTTGGGGAACTCCCCTGAACAGAATGGTCAAGGAGTTGGCTACAACCAGGTGCCTGAGGATCAGGTCTGTGGATCTGAGTCTGCTCTTGGTGCAAGGAAGACCTGTAAAGTGGTAAAGGAGGGAAAAATTCCCCAGTGTTCCCATGAGAGTCTGAGAGAAGTAGACCGTTGCCATGACGACATCCCTGAAGGCCATTGAGCCAGGTCCTGTGTGATATGTGTCTTCACAGCTGGAGATCCCTACACTGAAACATGCAGGAGGGTCTACACTTACCACGTGGACTCACATCCAGTCCCCTACCTGGGAGGGACTCATTTATACTAAGGTTTTATTTATATGGGGGTTCTAGCCTCGAAGGTAGGAGTGGAAAGAGAGTGAATGTTATATAAGTCATGTTAGGAAATCTATGGCATGTTCTTCATCTTCACAAATCTACGTGGCAGGCTTTATGACTATTTTCCTAGCCAAGATGAAGTACTTTCTGGCAGAGGTAGTTGAGGGCTGGTCCACTCCTATCCCACTTAGGAGCCTACTGGGACTTGCAGATGGCAGGAGTGGAGAATGACTTTACAATGAACCACAGTGCTAGTCCTACAGCCCGCGATGGTTTTGTTCAAGAATCCTGATGTGTTTAATTTATTTTTGTATATCTTATCTTTTTCTTTATATGGGTAGTATTTTATTTTATACTTTTCTTTGCAAAAGTTTTCTATCCATGGACAAACATTTACTCCACAATTTAATATCAATGGTGAGAAAACTCAGAGTTTGCTAGAAAATGTGGTGGCACAGACTGTAATTTCAAGCTTCTCATGACCACTGTTCTTAGGATAACAAAAATATATCATTTGGTCTTAAGTGACAGCTGAATGTTCATTTACAATTGTTTAATCATTTTAACCTGTGGGTTCTTAAATAAAAGTGCGTGCCAGTATTCCAAGGAGGAACCAAGTAACACTAAATTTCACGCATCTACTGACCTTATTTTGATCTCTAAATGAATTCAGGGCCAAAAATATTCGACAGTAATAGCAAGGTACAAACACGTACACAAAACGCAAGCTTTGAAGTGATAAACGGACATTGTACAAGTAGAATCACTACAGTCCACCATTCTTATGTCTCACAAGTGCACGTCAGCGTGGCAGGTGTCCGTGGGACCCAGAAGCGTGTCTTCCTGGCTGCTAGAGCGGAGAGAGGCGCTCAGCGCCATCAGCGGACGTCGGCGGGAGACGCAGCTCACGGTCCCCATCACGCGCCGCTGTCCCCTCCAGTGCCTGCGTCACAGGGGTCCTCCCACCCACTGCTGAGGTTCAGACGCGACACTTCCCTGCGGGGCTACAGACGCGCCTCCTGCGAAGGTGACGAAGGATTCCAGCCAGAACGCTGATTTTCAAAACGCAGTCCCTGACAAGCAGGCGTCCGTCGTTTGTGTCACACATGGCCACCTGGTGTCGCTGTGAGCTCCGCAGTGCTTCACGAAGGGGCGCAGGGGTTGGGGTGGGGGCGGTGGGAGACTCACCTCTCTTCCTAGGGCCTCTCAGACTTCGGAACTTCGCTTCCCACCCACGCGTCTCTGGCACCGGCACCGTCTCCAACCCAGAAGGTCAACTTTTCCCGTTGTGTTCTTATACCCAGTCTGCTGCTGCCTTCTGCCCCTGAGCCTCAGAGAACACACACGCACGTCCCCGTGCAGTTACCCGCTCTCCTGCTGTTCAGCCATGTCTGGGGGAGTCGGTCGGTCTGGAGATATGTGTTTCTGAGCCTGTGACCTCACCTCCCACGGAACACGATCCTCACCCCACCCTCGCTTCACAGCTCAGGAGAGTCACTGTCCGGAAAAACTTTTTCCGGTTCTCTCAGAACCCACGTTTAGTTCTTTCTAAACTTCAGACCAGTTGGCTGCACCGTCCTTTGAGGAAACAGAAGGAATACAGTCTGAACAAAAACCCGAATGATATTCTCAGGAACTGTAATGAGAGGGAAGAAATGATGCTTGTAATTTGCATTAGAAATCACTGGAATCATTGGCACAACTGACTAAAGATTTACTTGACAATGAAGATAGCAGGAAAATTTTGTAGGAACATGTGTCTCCCGATGTTGGTCTCTCCACTGGGGAGAAGTTAAAGAGAGCCACAGCCATCAGGGAGGAAAACATGGAAGATTCCATTGGAATTAAAAAGAAAATCAGGCGTTGAACAGGAAGATCCCACGGTTCCTGTCTCCAAATGATATGTGCAATAAGTCAGTGTCACGGAGTGTTCAGCGCTACCCGCTATACTTCTGGAGTTTCCCGTTACTTTGAATGAATGAAGAAATACGAGCTAGAGGCGTCCAAGCCGATACCCTCGGCCTTGCCAGAATCAGATCCCCGTCTCATCCTACGGCAATATTCAATTCTCTCACTTCTGTCGCACCCCAAACACACACACTGTGCAAGTCACGGGTCACACCCTTAACTATGAACAATCTACATGCCACATACCACCGTGACTGCTCACACGCGAACACACACGTGCACTCAAAAAATTCGTATGTAGGTGTAAACGCACACTCCAGTGCCTTCGGAGGTGGCAGGAGACATCTTTTTTTTTTTTTTCTTTTTGGAGACAGGGTCTCGCTTTGTAGTTCAGGCTGGCCCTGAGCTCACTATGGTGCCCAGGCAAGCCGCCGCGAACTCAGCAATCCTCCTGTCTCTGCCTCCCGAGTGCTGGGATTACAGATGTGAGCCACCACGTCCGGCATTGTGGTGTGCGGTGTTGATTGTTGGTGGGCGTGAGTCTCCACACCCAGCATTATATGTGGTTACCGGGGATTGAACTCAGGACCTTGCGCTTGCGAGGCAGGCACCGGAACCACTGAGCTAACCCTCCAGCCCGAGAAGTCTTTATGACAAATACCACGTGGAACCCCGCAGAGCACACTGTAGAAGACCTCGCGTTTTCTTTGGACTGTGGCCAGCGCTGCTGTTGAAGGCGCAGGTAGGAGTGACCCTGGCAGGCGGAATCCGTGGCAACTGGCTGCCATCGCAACTCCAGGAGACTGGCCATCACTTTCCCCGCTCAGTATTCACACTCTTCCCTAGCAGATGCCCCGCTGTTGTTGATATGTCCGATACGAGCCACAAACTTAACTCGCATGGCAGAACCATGTAGACATAGTGCTTTCATTCTCTTCCGTTCCAGAATCACTGGGTCACAGGGAAGTTAGTGACTCACTGAGGAACGAACAGCATCTGGCTTTTTGGCACAGTAGCCCTGCTTGCACTTACACTGCTGTTACTGTTGTGCTGTATTATTTTATTTCAGATCATTGGTAGTGTCCCTACAAAATGAAAATGTACCTATCATGAGTTGAACACTGAAAATATTTGTTGTATTTTATTACATTCCCACTGTGATCTAAATGTTACTTGCCGACCAATATAAATTTAGCAATAATGTCTAAACATATAGACAAATAATAAACTGTCATTGTGTGATTCATCACATTCAAGTTGAGTTTACTGTATGTGGATAAATATTAGGATAGGAACAGAAGCAGTCACAATTTCTTACCAAAACTAAATATGATATGAAGTATGGAGAAACACTGGGACATTTTTTGTGCTTGGGATATGTTACATAAGTAGTGGCGGGATTGTTAAGAAACTAAATTATTTCTATTTAGGGAGTACATATCTATCTGTTCAGTATTGTAGACAATAAAAGAAACTACACATATGATTTGCTGAAGGTGAAAATACAACACGAGGAAGAAAAGTGGTCACAGACTTAGTAAGATGGAGCACAGGGGGCATTTGCAGGAGAGCTGGGGCTGTAGGTTGTGCCATCAGCATTGTGGGAGGTGAGCTGGAAGGATTGCATGCTGGAGCCCTGCCAGAGAAGGTACCAAATCAGTGAGATCCTTTCTCAAATAAAAGATATAAATGGCTAGTGACATGGGTCATTGCAAAGGTCTTGGGAGCATGGAAGGAAGTCACAAAGAACACAAAATCTTTAACCAGAGAAAACACTGCATTATTTGTTTAAGTAAAAATTGGGCAAATCTTTAGTATTCGCTGCCGAAAGGTGAAGAAAATTGAATGCCAATGCTAACCAATGCCTAAGGTTTTCATGTGTTGCATATATTATTAATAGCCTTCTCATTACTGACTCACTTAGGGTGTGAGCATCCAAGTTAGAGAAAGATTCCTTTCATCAGTAACTGTTCCTTGGATCATTACGGGAGAACTAACTGGGTGACTCAAATCACTACATTGTATCCAACACCATGTACACAACTAATAGAAGGTCCCTGTGATTTCTCCATGGAAGCTTAGAGATGGGTAAATTTGCAAGTACCTGACAGAAGTCAGACTTTTCTGCTTCATTTAACTTCAGGAGAAGCTACACTGTCACTAGGCAGCAGTCACCAGGCTCAACATGAGGTCCCAGTCTCCCATACCTGTCCCCAGGCTCTGCCCAGGACTCAGGATTCACTCTGGTCTGCGAGGCTCTGCTGCCTGTCAGCCTCTACTCCAGACAACTGCTCCCTCCTGCAAGAGTACTTTTCCAGAGCTTGTGCTCCTGCCTCAGGCTGAAAGAGAAATTTCCATCCTGTGTTCTTCCTGTGCAGGACTGCTGACCTCAGAGAGCCAGGCACAGGGGCCACTGTGATGTGGGAGCATTGGAAGACACAGAGACAAACATGAGTGACGCCATGAGCTCACATCCCCACAGGACAGTGAGGATCACTTTTCTCTGGTGTCAGTGACAGGGCAGGCTTCACAGGTGTGCGTCTGAAAACTTTTTCTCAATTCCAAATTCCCAGAAACAAAAGTTTCCTGTGTGTGCTGAGCACCTCCAAGGAGCAGAGGAGCTTGTGGCGGCGGAACTCACTCTCCACCATCCCCCGGTTGACAGGTCTCGTAAGGGACAAAGGGGAGAGTGCAGGATGCACCTGAGGCAGGGACAGGACAGCATGTGGCCTGGGAAGCTGAGCTCCTGGGAGAAGCTGTTGGTCCCATGAACCTGGCCTGGTGCTTTTCCAAGCTGTAGCACCGAGCCAGCAATGATGCTGTGATTAGGGAGGCTCGGGCATCTCAGAAAAAGGAGAATACTGAACGTCATGCCAAGAACGAACACTACAACCAACAGGGGCCATGTGTGCGTCTCTGTACGCATCAACTGCAGCCTGTAGATGACATGCAGAAGAGAGAATACCAGTGACTCACATTTCTTCAACTATTTAATTATTTACTGGAGGCACTACTGGGGGCCATTCACAACAGAGACTGTAAAGGGTATAACAACAGTTTTCAATATATTCATGTACATATAATACGTATATACTATATGTTATATACAGAGTACTCCAACAACTTATACATAGGAAAACACTTGTATAAATTTTTTTTTTTTTTTTTTTTTTTTTGCTTTTTGAGACGGTCTCACTTTGTAGTTCAGGCTGGCCCTGAGCTCACTATGGTGCCCAGGCAAGCCGCCGCGAACTCAGCAATCCTCCTGTCTCTGCCTCCCGAGTGCTGGGTTGTACAAATATTTTAATAGGAAGTGTATTGAGACATCATGAAATTAATGTGACCTTTAACCTCTACAATTTTAACAGGTGCTCAAAGTGGTGGCCACGAGGTTCCAGATATTTATTAGTTTGGTGTTTGCTGAAGTATCTACACATTTTTGTATATGCATATGTACACACCTAAATTCATTAAAAATCTTACGGCAGCCTGTAAAATAAAAGCGAATCGAATGGAAGAGGAAACCCAAACAGCTCTGAAATGAGAGAATGGCAGGACCGCTGACCTCTCGCGAGAACACGCCCGCGGGATCAGGGGCCAGATGTGCTCTGAGGAGGCAGAGCCTGGTGCTCAGCTCTGAGAGCCGCTGGGGGGCAGCAGGTGGCGCGGCCAGGGCGGAAGCCGAGGAGCGGCGGTGCTTCCGGTTTGACAGGGCGGCCCAGGACCAGGAGAAGACGGTTCTGGACCTCGCGCCGCGTCCCTGAACCACAGGCCCGTCCTCCCGGGGCCGAGCTCGGGGCTCCCAGGCGCGGGCAGCGCCCTGTGCCGAAGCGGCCGGCGCGGCGGTGAGCGGCCCGGCGCTGCAGCCGGACGCTCTGGGGCCTGGAGCTCCAGGACCGGTGGTGCCGCCTGACTGCGTCCGGGAATCGTGGCCCCGACTGGCAGGACGCCCAGGACGTGTGAGAGACGAGAGCAGAATAAATGTTCAGCGGCGTGCGGTCCAGGGCAGAGGCGGTGCCCGCGAGGGTCGCGACAGGTGCGCGGAGGCTGGTGGGGCGGGCGTGTCTGTGCGGCCAGCGGGGAACAAGGTTGTGGTCTCGCCGCATTGGCGCCAGCGGCTCGGAAAGCCTCAGGAGAGGGAAAGATGCCTTTGTTATTGCAAGGTTCAGAGGCGTCCACAGGATGCCCTGGATGGTGGGATGTTGCTAGGTCTTAAAAATTTTCATAGCAGCCCTGCACTCGATCTTTTCTGTTTACACATTACATCTATGCAATATTGCAGCTTGCATTTTACGTAGTTGTCTTATAATTTAGTATTTTACCAATCATTTGCATTCACTTCGGGAAACCTGAGACTAAAAGCAATGAGTAAATGTTTCAACATTACTATTTAATAATGTCTACCATATGTTATTGTGTCATGTGTTTTATGTTTGGGCTACTTTTAGGGAAAATATAAGATGATTAAACATCTGTCAGGACAGTATCATTTAGTTTTTCTCAGAATATGAGAACAAGGGTTTTTCTCTTTTCATAATATACAGGTAATGTTTCTTTCTTTTTTTTTTTTTTTTTTTGAGACAGGGTCTGGCTTTGTAGTTCAGGCTGGCTCTGAGCTCACTATGTAGCCCAGGCAAGCCTGGAACTCAGCAATCCGCCTGTCTCTGCCTCCCGAGTGCTGGGATTACAGGCGTGAGCCACCATGCCTGGCCAGGTAATGTTTCTTTTATCAGATGTAACTGGTCATGCTGCAGAGGTGTGAAGTGTAAAGATGGAATCGCTACCCTCACACTTCCTAATGACCTCTACCTCTTTGTTCTCATTTCTATTACTTTCTTTTCTTTTTGGTCTCCCTTTGTAGTTCCGGCTGGTCCTGAGCCCAGGGAAGCCTCGAACTCACAGCAATCCTCCTGCCTCTGCCTCCTGAGTGCTGGGATTATAGGTGTGAGCCACGAAGGCCAGAACTGTGGTGTGTGGTACTGACTGCTGGTGGGCAGCAGTGACCATGCCTGACACTGTAGTATGTGATTACTGGGGATCCAAGAGGGACCCAGCACTTGCAAGAAAGGTGTCAGACCCACTGAGCTAAATCCCCGGGCCAGAAAACACCTTTTTAATCAAACAGCATTGATCAGAAAGCAGATTATTGATCAGCTGCTACAACACCACTGACCTTTGTGCAACACCATGCTCCTAACATGCTTCTCATCAAATCTGAGAGTTTGATCCAGAGTCTGGCCGCCGTGGTGTTGCAGCTCATCAGAACAAAAGGGCTGACAGTGGGGAAGCAGGTGGAAATCAGGTAAGAGTTCCTCAGTAGCCACTGCCTAGGAATAATGAAATTCACAAGAGAAGCGTAAAAGAGTGAGGAGAGGGTGTAAAAAGTCACAAAGGAGCACAGGAGGATGAGGACGCTTTGGGTGGCTCTGGACTCAGGGGATGACCTGTGGGAACCGCTTGTCCTGTGGGTGTGCTGGATCTGCTGCTTGTGCCTGTGCAGGATGAGGTTCATGGAGCTGCTGGACCAGAGCATGAGCCCAGAACATGAAACTTCAGGGAGTAACACCAGCATTGTGTACAAAGCTTCTGTTATTTTGTCTTGACATGTAACAAAACAGTACCCAAACTCTTTTATCTTTGTGATATTTTTGCTGCTACATTTGCTGATGATATAAGAAAGATATATACAGTTTACTAAAGTACGGATAATCCAATTGAGGAAAATAGAGAGGCCAGTGAACTTGGGAAGTTTGGTTTTGAGCTGCTGCCACCAGGAGTCCCTGGGGCTAATCTTAACAGTCTGGAAGATGCTCAGGAGGCAGGTGGTACTGACACACCTCTGACCACTCAGTACACAAACAGTACAAGTTTGCATCTAATACCTTGAGAGAAGTATTTTACCTCAAAGGCTTGCGCTGTCTGTGGGACTCCCTTAGACAGCATGACCAGTGAGTTCGCTAGAGTCAAGTGCTCAGATATCAGGTCTGTGGGCCTCAACTTGCACCCAGTGCCGCAGAGAGAGAGATAATGGAAAAGAAGGGCCCCGTTAGCCAAGAGTCCGGTGACAGTGTGATACAGAAAAGTCGTTCCAGTCACCAAGTGTCTGAACTCCATGGTGCTATGAGGATGCAGGGATCATCAGCCTTTGGTGATCTGGAAGAGTCAACTCTCCAGTGGGGCATGTGTTGCTCTGGGATTATTGGAGCCAACAGAGTCGGGCACAGGTGAAGAGAAGGACAGAGTCCACACCCAGGGCGAGCTGGATTTGACCTGGGTGAAGCAATGGCAGGAGCGTGTCAGTGAAAAGAGAGCAGAGAGCTGTGCTCGGTGTCAGGATGATTCCGACCTCAGGTTCACATGCATGTGGCACATATTTCTGAATCCTTGGTGCACATCCTGCCTTATTCTTTAAATGGCCTCAACATCTATCATACCTAAGACAATATAAATGGTATTTAAACAGCAATTATAGTACATTGTGCATGAAATCCTGAGAGGAAAATCATCTGCCCATGTTCTGTTTCTGCAATGTGTAGAAAATAGGTTTGGGTCAAGGTTATTAGATCACCATACATGAAACACATAAGTCCACAAAGCAGTCAATAATGCATTTAGAGAATAAATTTGAACTTGTGAACAGTAAAAGAACTTCCTAATCATAGCCTACACCACACAAGTTCAAATAGACTGCTGATCAAAATGTTCAAGAGAAATTCTGTGGTCTTAGTACATCAAACAATTATTTTAACACTATGAAAATCAGTTAACCACAACAAGTGAGTGACATAGCAAAATAGTTAATATTAGCTTTCAAGTTTGTCTTCATCCAAAGAGACAGAGAACTCATTTCCAAGATCAATATATGATTGCAAATGATTCATAACCATGCAGACAGTCAACAGAAAGATACGTGCAAAGTAAAGCCATAAGCCCTTGTGAGAGTGGGTATCCATACCTTATGATCAATCACAGCAAAAAAGAAATAACCAGAAGAATATAGTACCACTACTTTTTAGCATTGCATAACAACTTAAAAGTCAAAATGGCCAGAGTAGAAAATAATCAGCCTTAAAAAAATCATGTTGAGGGGCCGGAGGGTTAGCTCAGTGGTTCCGGCGCCTGCCTTGCAAGCGCAAGGTCCTGAGTTTGATCCCCGGTAACCACATATAATGCTGGGCGTGGAGACACGCCCACCAACAATCAACACCACATACCACAATGCCGGATGTGGTGGCTCACGCCTGTAATCCCAGCGCTCGGGAGGCAGAGACAGGAGGATTGCTGAGTTCGCGGCGGCTTGCCTGGGCACCATAGTGAGCTCAGGGCCAGCCTGAACTGCAAAGCGAGACCCTGTCTCAAAAAGCAAAAAAAAAAAAAAATCATGTTGATATATCAGGACCGTTGTATCCTATGACATGTTTGTACATCAGTACAAAGACTTTAAGAAACTTAGTGTGTACAAAGCTGGAAGGTCTTAACACATCTACCAACAATTCTGTTCCTGCATATAGGCCAACAGGAATTTACACAAGTGTGTAAAACAAGATATTCTAGATATTACATGGCTGTGCTACTTGTAATATCCTACCCTTAAATAAACACAAGTAGGCATTCGGAGTCACATTTCAAACTGAGTTTGGCTCATCACACAGCATAGTGACAAGATTCCCATGAAGGATCCAGGAGACATGCAAGGAAACAAACAGCTCAGCTCAGGGATGACATATGGGTGAAAGACCTGATTGCTGAGGAGTGGGCACTGTGTGATTCCTTTTGTTTCAGCAAAAACAGATGAGGATGACCTATCCCCCTCAATCTTAGGGTTGTGTGGACCTGGGCTGGGAAAGCTGACACTGGGATGTCACGTGGGAACTCACAGAGGTTCCCAAGGGTCTGTCCCTTGAACTTGAAGCTACAGAGCTGAGCAGTGTTCAGATGCTGACATCTCGCTGAGCCACGATCTTCTAATTGTACGAGTGACCTTAAAAGAAACACAAATCATCATGAGAAGCTATTAGATGAAGGTAAAAACACTAATGTCAAACCCCCATTTCCTGGGTGGAGTTTAAAATGCTCAGTAACTTCATATTACACTTTGTGTCCACTGCCCTGTGTAATTTCTGGCTTGGACAGGGTAAGATCAGGAGTAAACACCACATAAAGGAGAAGTGTTATCACGAAGCCACACCCCCAGTGACATCATTCCTTTGTGTGACACAGGATCTCCCTGATCAGGTCAGGCTGCCTGATGGCTCCATCCTCCTGCTCAGCCTCCTGAGTAGCACGGATTGCAAGTGTGCACCTTGGTGGCTGGAGCAAGCCATGTGTGTCAGGTCTGCCCACCATGAGGAGCACAGAGCGGGCTCTGTGAGAAGGGGAGGCTCGCTGGCTGGCAGTGGCATAGGCTCAGAGTCCAGCATTGGGGCCCCACTGCTTTGGCCTTGGGCTGGCTGCAGGAGCGAAGGTCTTGTTTCAAATAGCAGTAGAGATGGTGAGACTGGCAGGGCTGCTCCCAACACCACCCTGTGATGAGCCAGATCCTGATGCCCACAGCACCCCACTTGCCACCCAGGACCTGCCCTATCGCCACAGTGCACACTGGGAGGACACCTGCCCTGAGCAAACTGAGGCTATGGGACTGCACACATGGCGTGCAGTCAGTCAGCAGCCCATGGCAGCCCAGACCCACAGGAGCCAAGCTCAGTGCCCACTGAGGACGCTGGTCTTCACGGGGCTTCTGACTAGAGCCAGAGATTGCGCTGAAACCCACACGCTACACCTCCCTCTGGGGCTCAGCAGACAGTGACTGGAGGTTTCCTCACTTGAGGTGCCTGCACACAGCTGAACGTGCAACTCTCAAATCATGTGTGCAACATGGGGTGAAAGTTGAACTTTAATCCTCACAGTCTCTGAGTGGGAGTTACTGTTCATTTTATTGGCGAGATGAGGGAGCTTTAGGACCTAAGGGGGCTGCTTACACCAGCACTGGGGCAGGAACAGAGTCGGGACTTGCACTGTCTCCACCTGCTTACAGCGACAATGCTCTCACCCTGTGCTGAGCTGCAGGGACTGGTTGCTGTGCTTCTCATCAACCTGTCTGTGTCTGCATTAGGGGCTGTTTCTGGCTATTTGGGTTCACTTTCAAGGAATTCCATTTTATCCAGTTGCTCTGGGTACATCCTCACTGAGGGATAAACATTTATTGTAGGGGGCAATGTCTAATGGCAATAAAACTTTGTGATCCATATAATATGGGTATGTACTAAGTGCACTTCAAGACTAAAAACCCACCCTGTTTTCATTGGTTTAATAAAAGAGAGTTTGGCTTCAAATTAATATGCATTGAGGTTAAAATTATTTTCCTATATATCAAGAAAGCTACAAAGACATTTCTCATAGGAATTTTTTTTTTTTTCTTTTTGAGACAGGGTCTCGCGTTGTAGCTCAGGCTGGCCCTGAGCTCACTATGGTGCCCAGGCAAGCCGCCACGAACTCAGCAATCCTCCTGTCTCTGCCTCCCGAGTGCTGGGATTACAGGCATGAGCCACCACGTCCGTCATTGTGGTATGCGGTGTTGATTGTTGCTGGGCCTGTCTCCATGCCCAACATTATATGTGGTTACCGGGGATCAAACTCAGGTCCTTGCGCTTGAGAGGCAGGCGCCGGAACCACTGAGCTAGCCCTCCGGCCCTCTCATAGGAATTTTTAAGCAATATTGTGGTACTCCACAGCAATAGGATAAGAAAACCTGGTACTTGACAAGATAGTATAAGGAAAGTAAAAGTTTTAAATTTTCTAATCATATACCGATCTACTTATTATGGAATCTGAGATCGTATACTTCTCTGTTTTTTTTCTTTTTTTGAGACAGGGTCTCGCTTTGTAGTCCAGGCTGGCCCTGAGCTCACTATGTAGCCCAGGCAAGCCTCGAACTCAGCAATCCTGTCTCTGCCTCCTGAGTGCTGGGATTACAGGCATGAGCCACCACGCCCAGCACTGTGGTATGTGGTATTGATTGCTGGTGTGTGTGAGTCTCCACGCCCAGCATTGTATGTGGTTACTGGGGATCGAACTTAGGACCTTGCGCTTGCGAGGCAGGTGCTGGAACCAGTGAGCTAACCCTCCAGCCCTACTTCTCTATTTTTTATCATAATAGAATCTCTCAATGAAGGCTGAATGGTGAAAAATGTTAAAATAAAAGCTATATATATTTACTATCACAGGCATTGTATATACTGAAATCTTAGAGAATTTAGTAATGCATTGGTTTTTAAATTTTTACCTTTACGTTGTATATACACATCGTGATCACTTTCAACATTGGGAATTTGTACCACTATATGACACAGTTTAATTCTCATTTTTTTCCCGTTTCCCCTATCCACCCCATAACCCTCCACCCTGAATAGGAATGGCATTGTTACCTGAGTATTTTTAAAGCAAATAAAATATCAGCAGACACACTTGAACTTGCTGGAGACTTCCTTTACCTGAGACATAGCTTCTTTGGCCTGCAGGGCAGAGTTTCGCAGGGATTGCGAAGTCTCCATGTTTGCGTGGAGACAGTTCTATCTCTGGTGGGTGCTTCACCCAACCAGAGTCAGGGCCAGCTTTTGCATTCCACCCTGGTGCTCCAGTCAGGTATGGCTTCCACAGGGGCCAGGCTGGGGCCTGCAGGTCTGATCTCGTCTTTGTCCAGAGTGTAGCAGATTTAGCGAGTCCCTTCTAGGCGTCCTGACTAGCTGGTTTGTGCTTCCTACAACAGAGGACACGGAGCACAGGGGTTTTAGATGGACTCTGCCGGCCCTCAGCACTCTCCAATCTCATGTGTTTATCTCTTGAAATAAGTACCCGATTTACCACCAGTTGGGGAGTCACACAGATAGAATCGTAGCCATGGAGACCGACCTGAGGTCTGAACCTTCGCTATCAAGCTCAGCTCCCTCACGTGTCAGGAGCTGTTCCTGCTTCCCGCGTGGCTTCCTCCTGGCTTTGCTTCCCCTAGAAAAATCTCTTTTCTGACCTGAGCGCTCAGCGCGGCTCCACTAGACCCTTCCCTGGCCAAGGCGCCTCTGCACAGAAGCAGAAAGCGCTCACCTGCCTCCTCCCTGGAGCACAGACGGTGATTCCATATACGGATCTGGGCAGTCAGTGCAGGTGTGCGGGGTGCACAGCCTGTGGGATCAAGCTCTGTGGTTCTGTGACCTCACTCCCCACGGAACACAATTATTGCTTCCCCTTCAGAGACAGGTCCCGTGTGAGCCTGGGGACCCAGCAGGAATCCTCACTCCTTCTCCCAGGTGCTGATTTCCTTGTAGACAGGTTCCCAGGAGTCACCTCCTAGGAGACTCTCCCGGCCCCCTGTCCTCTGAACTGTTTCTGAGTTTCTGCTTACAGTGTTCTAGTCCCAACTTCCATGACACTAGCTGTCTGAATCTCCACATGGGGGAGGAAGCCAGGTGCTTCCTGTGTTTCTGTACCTCCCCTGAGGGTCCTAGCCTGATGAGCCCAGGTCCCCTATGTGTCTCTGCATGCCGATGTCAGTCTTAGAATGGGGTGTTGTTTCTGTAGCACCTCAGCTGTCGGCATGTTATGTGTTCTCTATCCATAGAGCGAGTGACAGACACTTGAGTTGTTAGCATGTCTTGGGGATCGTGCTTAGTGCTACAATGAACACAAGCAAACAGAGACAGGCTCATAACCTCTTTTCCAATTTCAATGCCCCATTTTAGTTTTTCATCACAGTAAATTTATTTTTTTATTTCTAATGAGAGGTAAGTGTCCAGTATCACTCTTCTCCCTGTGACTATGCAACTCTCCCACATATCGAAAACTGTCTTTCTTTCCACTTTGTGTTCCCTGGTAGTGCAAAAAACATTGTTTCATTTTTTCAAATGCCTGTTCACACTTCCTGATAGTATATACAGCATAAAATATATAAATTGTGCTTTCAAATACAAAGGAGATGAGTGTTTATTCCAACAGCACTCAAAACAGCTAAGGTGCTCTTCAACAGACAAGTAGATAAATGTAATGAGACCTGCATACACAGCAGAGTTTATTACTCAGTCATAAAGATGCATGAAATCTTGTTCTGTGCAGCAAAATCAATAGAACTAGAAGACAAAAAAGTGAAACAAATGACATGAAAACATCAAGTAGCATGTATTCTCTTGCACACGGGCCAGGCTGACTGGGTCAGTCGGGCAGTAGAGTTGTGTGAATGATGATCAGTGTGAAGGGTGATCAGTATGAAGGGTGTTGGGGTGGGGTTTGGTGTGAACACTTCAGCGCACGCTGTGTGCGTGTGTGGAAACACTACTGAACCCAGTCATACATGCAGTGAGGATGTGTTGTACACAAAATGAAGGGAAGGGAGTGAGAGTGAGCTGCTATAGGATGCTACCATAGTTAAGCTGTGGTAAGTCCAAATCAGACTGCGACAGCCACAAATTATAATGAGACATCTTCTCCAAAAAAACATAAGATAAAGCAAAAGGAAGCAAGGTAATAATCATCAAATCACAAAGGAACACAGAAATATTAAAGAATGAAAAATTTGAGTCATTTATACTCAAATAATGTACCTTGAGGACACACTCATAAATTAAATAGGACACAGGTGTATAAACCATATCATTTCTCTGGCTTGAGAAGCCAAACATGTGAATGAGTTCTAAAATGTATGATAGGTAAGGAGAAATAGGAAGAAAATGTTCAAAGGGAAAGGGTGAGTAGAGACAAGTAAAGAAAGAAAGAAAAAATTGATGGTTAAAAAAAGGAAATGAAGGGCCGGAGGGTTAGCTCAGTGGTTCCGGTGCCTGCCTTGCAAGCGTAAGGACCTGAGTTCGATCCCCGGTTACCACATATAATGCTGGGCGTGGTGGCTCACGCCTGTAATCCCAGCACTCGGGAGGCAGAGACAGGAGGATTGCTGAGTTCGCGGCGGCTTGCCTGGGCACCATAGTGAGCTCAGGGCCAGCCTGA